>MJUU01040669.1:0-14056 GCA_002080025.1 Modiolus philippinarum
ATTAAAACTATAGACACGTATAATAATTATTTCATCTAATCTAGCATTTTGTTAAATATAATTCCGGAATCCAATGTATTATATATAACACGTGTTGTGTGCTAAAAAAAAATATATATATATATATATATATATATATATATATAATTTTTATGGCCCCAGAAAGTAAATACGCGTTTTAATTGCATTCATTTGTATCTTAGCAACAGATTTCTTGTTATAATTGATCAGTACATTTTTTTCAATACGTGACACTGCATTCATCAAACAAAAATATTAAATTTTCGAAAGACCGAATCGAAAAAGTCTACTTAAGATAAAAGTTACAACTAAAGTCAGAAGCAAAAATAGGGGAATACCAATGAGAAATCCATTGAACATACGACAAGAAGGATAGTGAAAAAGTATTTTATCACGTTCTCTAAACAATCTTAATTTTTAAATATATTTCAATATATCTGATTTGCACTGATGAAACATAAGCTGTCGAATAACAAAATACCGAAGTTACTGTTAATTTATTTTCTGCATATGCGCATTTCGACAACTTATGTCTCATCAGTGCAGATCAAACCAAAAGATTTGGAAGTCCATTAACCGAAAAACGTGAAAAAGCTGATAGAGAACAAATAACCAAAAGGATCCAAATAGAAAAGCCAAAATTCAGCCAAGGACAGAGCTATGCATGAGAGAGATACTCCTTAGTGTGTATATTGTAGAAAATAAATAAATAGTAACTTTGGTATTTTGTTATTCAATATATAGACCATTTCACGGTTATTAGAGCCATATTAGATAGGGGGCAGATTTTCAGAAGAGGTAGAAATGGCCAAAAAAATGCGGGAAACTATCATAGTTACAAAACTATTGATCAGCAACACACAAATACTTTCCCGTACTTTTATACCATTCTGTACATGATTGATATTGATGTTTTTAATAGGTTTTACTAGTCCAACGGCTATCAAACCTTGGAGCACCAATGCCGGTTAGTATCAATTTCTTTTGGTAAAATATTTAACGTTAAGTACAATTTAATTTTTGCTGTGCTCTAATGTCAACTATTAAAGCGTTTTATCTGTTTTTTGGTTTGTTTTAGTATCAGATAACTAAATACCGAAGTTACTGTGAATTTACTTTCTGCATATGATACAAATGATACAGCTATTTATCTGTTTTTTGTTGTTTTTTTTTTTGTTTTTTTGCTTTTTTTTTTATTGTTTTCATATCAACTGTTACAGCGGTTTTTTATGTTTTTGCTGTAATTAAATATTAACTTTTACAGTTATTTGTCTATTTTTGCTTTGATCTACCATTAACTGTTACAGTAATTCACCTGTAATTGTTTTGTTTTAGTATCAACTGTTACAGTGATTTATCTATTTTGCTGTGATTTAATATCAACTGTTACAATGATTTATCTCTCATGCAAAGCTCTGTCCTTAGCTGATTTTGGCTTTCTATTTAGATCATATTTGGTAATTTGTTCTCTATCAGTTTTTAAACATTTTTGACTTTATGGTCTTCCAAACGTTTAGATTGTATCTGCACTGAAGAGACATAAGTTGTCGAAATGCGCATATGCAGAATCAAAATTCACAGTAACTTCGGTATTTAGTTATTTGCTCACATCTATTAGCAATTGTTACAGTTATTTATCTGTTTTTGCTTTGATCTACTATCAAGTATTTCAACGATATATCTGGTTGTGCTTCGTTCTTATAACTATTGTTAAGGTTGTTTGTTTTGGTCAAATTTCTGAATTCTGTTAATACAAAAACTAAAGGAGACAAACGTTTGTGAAATATTCTTTTGAACTCATTAAATGTATAAATAACAAAGTACCGAAGTTACTGTAATTTTGATTTCTGCATATCTGCCTTTCGACAACTTATGTCTCCTCAGTGCAGACAAAATCAAAATCATGGAAATATATTTTGGAAATCTAAAACAAGCTGCAATTCAAACTGTCAAAAGAGCTCTATTTTACAGAAGGTAATTATAAAGGTATCTCTGAAATCGATGGTCAGAGTTTTAAAAATGATCAAGCAAATAATGTCTTGTCTCAATAGAACCAAGGGGCTGTCAGCGTATGTTTGAGTCAAAATGAAACGTTTATTAATTTTCCATGTTTCATATTTTACCAGGTTATACCATTTATCCAAGGACCGAATCCTGGAATTACGATGAAGGTTAGTAACTTTATACTCTTACTGAGAGAGGGAGGGCATCAGAAATGTAGACTTTCGAAGTTGCAGTACATTAAGCTCATTGTATTTATTAATTTTACTTGTTTGACAGAGTTAAAGTCACAGATGTACCAAAAGGTATTATTACGTTTCAGCCACGAACAGATCCCTATACGGATGATAGTCTAACCTTTAATTTGTGTAATGTCTAGATTTAAGATACCGATATTTCTATCGACCCAGAACTGAAGAAGTAGACTACGGGATTGGTGGTATAGAAGACCACAAAGTTGTTATGAAATAGTAATTATTCAACAACATTACCAATGTTTTAAATATACAGAACATGCGTCAAACATCATAAGTCGTTTACTTGCAGATTCTCATATATGTTAATATAAAGAAATGGACATTGTAACAAATATAACAATGTAACAAATGTAACAAATATAACAATGTAACGAATGTAACAATGTAAAAAATATAACAATGTAACAAATATAACAATATAACAATGTTACAATGTAACAAATATAACAATGTAACAATGTAACGAATGTAACAATGTAAAAAATATAACAATGTAACAAATATAACAATATAACAATGTTACAATGTAACAAATATAACAATGTAACAATGTAACAAATGTTATTGTTTTCCCTACATGGACCCTTTTTTGGTCATAACTCACTTAAAACGCGTAAAATAGACAATGTACACAATTTTGTCAACTTCCATTTATATTTTCATATATTTTAGGCATGAAAGGAGCTAATGACTAATAAAGGAAAACTCTAGAGAGAATCGTTTCCCGCCAAAATTTTGATGTCTTGTATATCAAAAATTCCTGTATGGAATTTTATTTTTTTTTTATTCTATTGTCCCATTAGCAAAGCTCTTTAAAACAAAAGGCAAGAGTTTTTACTCTAATTACAAATTTTCTGACACTAGTATTCCTTCAAAAACATAATTATGCAATTATTTTATACTCTTTTCACATGCGCCATTAGAAATGATTTAAATAACATAAACGTACGGAATAACTAAATACCGAAGTTACTGTGATGGACAATTGTTTTTTAAGCTAATAATATTAACTTTAAGTGATTTTTGTGCAACACGTTGTAAATAATGTAGTAGTTGAATGTTTTCTAGGACAATGATTGAGGTTTAAGACATCGTTTTTCATTAATATATTATTTGCTCGTGCCACTACAAAGACATTGTAGGAGTGCATGGATAATTTATATTGGTATGCAAGTATCTGCAAATGAAGTTTGGTTATGTATCAATAGGCAAAAAGGCTTGAAATTTTGCCCAAAATAGGTTGAACTATGAACTGAAAGTGGGACTTTTATCCACTTTGCAAGGAATCAAAGTATTCATTTTTTGTGCAATTACAGCGATTCATGCAAAATTCCACAACAAACAGACGTAAATATTTCTTTGGTGTAAACTGTAACTTGTTATATTTATATTCAGCTACTCGACAAACTCTGGTTTAAATCTGTAAACTACTTTATCTAAGAACTAATTTATGAACTAAACTATGAACTAATTTATCTACAATTAACCTTTTTAGATCTCACAAACAAGCCACTTGAAACATCAGCTGAAACATCTGAAGGTACATAGAATATTTAATACAAAAGGACTGATTTCTGCATTTTAAGTAAAGCATCAGCTATGCTATTGTGACTGTACGCATAAATTTTCTCTTTTAATGTAACCATTGTATCTTAAAAATACAAATTAATGTAGGTCAATTGCAGAAAGTAGATGTATTTTTTGTTTAAATATGTAAAAGCAAAGAAAAGGGGTAAATGTAAAAAGAAAAAATGAAAGGATATGGAGTGAATGTACATGTGAAAAAACGCACACGATACATAGAAATACATAGCAAAGGTTTATTAAAGGGAGTATGGGCGTCAGACATCGAGGGTTAAACATTTTTGCTCATGGATCATATTTTATTGGCCACAGGTCACTTTAAATTGCAAAAAATAAACAATGCACCAAATTTTATCAACTTCCAAGGCAAATAAGCAGCTAAACGCAGATAAATTCTAAAGAGAACCATTTCCCGCCAAACTGTTGATGTGTTATATATAAAAAGAAATTCTTGCATGGAATTTAAAATTGTGGGTTTAATATTAATTCTCGTAGCTAAGCGCTTGAAAAAAGGCACAAGTTTTAATTCTACTGACAAATTTTTTGACACTCGTTATCCCTTAAGCAGAGGGTTTTTATATAAAATTTCCCCCGAAACCAAACTTTTGTATTAACAACCTTCAGCTGTATAAATTTAACAGGAACATTCATCTCATTAACTAGGAATTAAAGCTTCATTAGACTGCCCAGTTGATTATTGCTTTGTCAGCCACAACCCATCTTACCTCGTGACTACTTTATTTCTTAGAGATTGTCTAGGTCAGAACAGATCTCGCATAAATGACAAAAATACTATAGATATATCCTTGTTCGACATCTAGCAAGCGAATTCTGCTCAAACCGGTGCTAAGGACAGTCTTGAACTTTCTATGTGGTTAGAGATGTTGGTTAGTTCTATAATTTATATGCAAAACTACTTTAAATGTCTACACTAATATATAATAGATTCACTAATATATATATATATATATATTTTTTATATTTTCATTAGGTATAATATACGCAGTTGTAACAGCTGCAACGGCAACCATCACAAGCGCACTTGTATTGTATAAACTACTGACTAGACCGACAGCAGTCAGTAACTACGTCTCTGGGGTTAGTATTTCCCCGTTTTTAACGCTGGTTAATCATTATCATCATAACTACGATATTATCAATAAAGCATTTGTCAGGGTGGTACCCGTGTGTATGGTCTTCATGTTTATTTTCTCCATTGTAAGGGTATTCGTCTTGATAAGTTTTTCTAGTTTGATTTACACTGTGATTCGTTTATTTTTGAGCTATGTACCACACATAGGGAAGTATTTGGATCCAAGATAACGAGTTTAACCCCACCGCAATTTTGCGCATGTTCCAAGTCTGAATATGTTGGCTAAATGGCACTAATAGGCTGTGTAAATTGATCCCATGAAATCTTGTAATTCTAGAATTGTCATGACTCTCTGACAAATTTTTGAAGCATACTTGTTCTGTAAAAACTGGAGAAAGAGAAGCTATTGATATACCACAAAATAAAAGAAAAATGAACAAAGGAACAGGGCTAGCTATACTGACTAACAATTGATTATAAACACAAACAACTCAACACTATTAGCAACGTTTTGTCTCACCAAAGACTTTTTTATGAAAGCTGACTTCACATGTTCAGACATCTCCTTTATCACAAGGCAGTTTATTTGTTTAAGGATGGTCACTATTCAGGTTTTTGAAACTGTCTATGACTTTCGGAATTCTCATAGTTTATCCATCATAATGCATTAGAAAATTGTGCTCACTGACCCCCACTTATCTTTTCAAAATATGTTTGTGTACATCTTGAATGAACTTTTTACAAAATTTGATGAAATTCTTGATAAATCTTCATTCTATTTCAACGATCTATTGCTTTAATGCAAAATAAATGAAAAATCTAGAGGAGTTTGGTTTCCCGCCAAAATTTCAGGCACTTAAATCTCAAAAACAGGCACACTGACCTATCAATATTTTTTGCTTAAAATGATGTATGATGGATGTTTTAATAAATAAACATACTATTTTCAAAACCTTGATATTATGAACTTGAGGAGTGACCATCCTTAAAGAACAAATAGATAGCAGCATACAGTATCACGCAATACCATTCACATAACAAAACATTTTGGAGAACCAAAAAAGTAAATACAATTTATATAAAAGAACTGAGATAAAAATGGCGCAGAAAGATAATTTCAAAAGAAAAATATTACTGTTCTCCCTCGTCATACTCTTCCTCTATAATTCCGGTCCTTCAATAAATGTTATTCATTTCCAAGATCAGTTTTTCAAAAGTTGATAGTTTTTTTTTTGTTATTTATTCCCTTCATATTTGACCACTCTAAAATATCGCCAAATTTTGCCTGGTCGAAAAGAACGCAACATAAGGAGAATGCACTGTCAGTTTGGAAAGCCCAAAGGGAATAAATAACATTTTAAGATAAAAATATTCCGACAATTCTAAAATTTTGCCTGGTCCAAAAGAACGCAAAAGCGTTGAACAACTAGTTTAACTAGTTTTTAAATGGAACCAATAGGCTGTGTAAATTGATCCCATGAAATCTTGTAATACTAGAATTGTCATGACTTTCTGACGAATTTTTGAAGCATACTTGTTCTGTAAAAACTGAAGAAAGAGCAGCTATTGATATCACACTGAACAACCGCCGTGCGCGGTCCCGGCTTATGAATAGGCCCACAGCATCCTCTGAGTTTGGAGTATGAGTCTTCCTAACAGAGGCGACACGTTTGAAGTGTGTCGAGACCCGTGTCGATGGTTGACGAGATCCTGGTAGGTGCGAACCTGTGTCCAGACTCCCGCTGCGGCCATTAAATATCCGTTGGGCTGAGAATACAGGGTCAATATCTTACTTTGGCTCTGAAATCATCTAAACGGGAGGTCGGATTGGCCCGGTCCGATCAATCGGCTGGTTACGCCAAGCCCTCCAATATATCTTTCCAACTTGAGTTTAAGTTAACAAGTGTAACATTTTTGTCTTGATTTAAACCACCAACACAGTGCAGGAGGTTTTGGAGAAGGCGGTGGCTCATGGGCCAATCAAGTAGTACGCTTTCCATCAGTGCCTGATGGTTACGCTCCACTTGAGTATACCATCTTTGGAACACTTGATACTTTCTGGCGCAGATCCCTAGAATCAAAGTATCGCCCCTGTTGGCACTCCGTGGTGGGTGGGTGACAAAGATGGTGAAATCTCCTTTCTTACTACATGGCACAACAAACCCCCCAAAACCAACCAGTTCCAAATAGAAAAAGAAAACTAGACAATTCTATTCCAGAAGTTGAAGATAACAGTTGGACAAAATTATTGTGTTGACTGGATCATCTGATAAAAAAATATATCAAAAATCAATCCATTTGCTATCCAAAAGACCATCCAAAGCATTACTTGAACAGTAAAAAACGTCTCCAGAATGCGATCAGGTGACTTACTAATTGAAGCTTCTTCCAAAACTCAGAGTGAAAATTTACTAAAAATAACAAAAATTTTAGAATTCAAAGTTTCGGCATCTCCCCACAGAACTCTTAATAGCAGTCGTGGTATTATGAGAGACAGAAGTCAGTATCTTTCAGATGTTAGCGATGAGGAAATTTGTGACGAATTATCATCACAAGGCGTCACAAAAGTACAAAGATTTATTTCGAAAAAATCAGGAAGCGCTGTTAAACTTAATACTTTTCTATTGACTTTCAACAGTTCAATTCCTCCAACATCATTGAAAATTGGCCCCTTTGGTATAAAGGTGGACAAATTCATACCAAACCCTGTTAGATGTTTCACTTGCCAAAAGTTTGGTCATGGCACCAAACAATGTAGGGGCAAGTTGAAATGTTTTAAATGTGGAGAGGAGGGACACCAGGGTACCGAGTGTGGTAATGCTCAGAAATGTGCAAACTGCGGCGACGCGCATATGGCCTCCTCACGAGATTGTCCACTTTATACCAAGGAGAAGGAAATTTTAAAACTTAAAACAGAGAAAAACATTTCGTACAAAGACGCAAGTCAACAAATTTCCTTATCAAAAACATCTTCAACAACAACATCCTCATATGCAGACAAAGTTAAAAAACCTAACTCTTTCTCGCATGTTCAGACCCAAACAAATTATACTTGGCCAATTGACACACAAATCCCAAGACCATAAGCTGTGGAAACTGTACCGAAAGAAAAAATCATCACTCCATCAAAATTTAAAAAAGCTTCAAATACAAGCAAGTCAACACAATCATCACAATCAACACAATCTTTGTCCAAATCTCCTTCCAAAGTTCAATCATCATCTAAAAACACAAATTTGAAAACTGGCTCTAAAATTGCTGCAGCCAAAGAACAGAAATCTGCAGAATGTTCGTCTACTGCAGAAAATAAAAAAGCACCTTGAAGTGCAAATAACACTTCTAACAGATTTGAAAGCCTGTCTTCGGACGAAGACACTGGCACATCTAAAACGTCCGGTCCACGCTAAAAACTGTGGTGGGATGTTAGCATTTGGGGACCATTAGATTCCCACATGGATACATCCGAACCCGATAACAACATCGAAAGTGAACGACCACACAGTAGGTCTTCTTCTGTTAGTGGATCATCGTCTCGTCATCCTTCAGTTTCCCGAAAGGGAAATATCTCACCAATACGACTAAAATGAACAATATAATTCAATGGAATTGCCGAGGTTTTAAGATTACTTTTATTGAAATTAGTTTATTAACTCAAAATTTTAATCCTGCAGCATTTTGTCTTAAGGAAACATACCTGAAGAAAAGTGATACGTTGAATGTAAAGAACTACTCCCTCTACAGCACTTATGTACCTGAGAATGAACGAGCTGCTGGCGGCTCAACCATTCTCGTCAACGATATTGTCCACAGTACTGTTGATCTAAATACGGATCTTCAGGCTGTTGCAGTGAGAATTTCTTTGGATAAAAGATCACATTATGTTCTGTATATTTACCACCTAATTACAACCCCAGTCTTAGTCAACTTAAAAACTTGACCAACCAACTGCCCGCCCATTTATAATAATGGGTGATTTTAATGCTCACAATCCATTATGGGGCAGTTCTGCTTTGAATGACAGAGGTAAAAAGATTGAAGACATAATGTCGCAGGAGGGTTTATGTATCTTTAATGACGGTTCACACACTTATTTACATCCTGGAAATGGGTCTTACTCAGCTATAGACCTAACTATAACTGACCCATCCCTACTGTTGGACTTCTCATGGAAAGTACACGACGACTTATGTAGTAGTGATCACTTTCCCATCATTGTTCAACATCTTCATTCTACTACTGATGAAAAGCCACAGCGCTTGAAATTTGATCAAGCTGATTGGTATCTCTATGAAAATTTATGTAGAGAAGAATTGAAATCTGAATTGTTTGAAGATATTCTCGACCCCTTAAGTCTTTTCAGTGAAAAAATACTTTCCATTGCAGATAAATCTATACCGAAAACCTCGGCAAACCCAAAACGGCTTGGGAAACCTTGGTTTGACGATGTGATGATGCTCTGAGAAATCGTAAAAAGGCAGAGGAACTTTTCAATAAACATCCAACGACGGACAATCTTGGCAATTTTCGCGTTTTTCGTGCAAAAGCTCGAAGAACCTTGAAACAAAGAAGACGCACTTCTTGGCGTAACTTTGTTTCAAAATTAAATTGCCATACCCCTATGAACAAAGTATGGAATATGGTACAAAAAATCAAGGGTAAAAATAGAAAAGCTAAAGTCCATCACATCAAAAACGGACAAGATATTTTAACATCTGAAAAAGATATTGCAAATAAAATTGGAGAAACATTTGAGAAACATTCTTCTTCTAAAAATCTAGGACCTACATTCCAGAGAATTAAAGTACAAAAAGAACGAAACAAACTTAACTTTAAATCTAAAAATACAGAGGAAAACAACAGATTATTTTCTATGGATGAACTGAAACAAGCCTTGGATAAGGCACATGACACGGCATGTGGTCCTGACGATATCCATTATCAACTCCTCAAACATCTTCCTTTATCAACTCTGGAAATTCTTTTAAATCTTTTTAATAAAATTTGGGAAACGGGGAAACAGCCACCTATGTGGAAACAAGCAACTATAGTACCTATTCCAAAACCGGGTAAAGATCATTCCGAACCATCTAATTACAGACCACTAGCATTAACTAGTTGCGTCTGTAAGAAAATGGAACGGATGATAAACAACCGTCTTGTTTGGTATCTCGAATCGAACAATCTTCTGTCGAACATCCAAAATGGATTTCGACAAGGTCGTACAACAATAGACCATTTAGTTCGATTTGAAACATTTATCAGAAATGCATTTTTAGAGAAAGAACATGCAGTGTCCATCTTTTTCGATATTGAAAAAGCATATGACACAGCATGGAAATATGGCATTTTAAAAGATCTTTTTGATATGGGGTTGAGAGGAAGTTTACCAAATTTTATTGAGAATTTTCTCAAAGATCGTGAATTCAATTTTAGAGTCAACTCTATATTTTCTGACTCGTTTGAACAAGAGATGGGTGTTCCGCAAGGAAGCATCCTCTCTGTCACACTATTTAGTATCAAAATAAATAGTTTGGCCCAGCTTTTAAAAGATAACATTGATGGATCTCTTTACGTAGATGATTTTCTGATTTGCTATCTTGGCAAAAACATGAATAACATAGAACGCCAATTGCAATTATGTCTAAACAGAATCGAAAAATGGACAGTTGAAAATGGTTTTAAATTTTCAAGCTCGAAAACAGTCGGGATGCATTTCTGTTGTAAGCGGAAAATGCACCCAGACCCAGAACTGAAACTATACAATAACCCTATAACTATTGTAAAAGAGGCCAAGTTCCTTGGTTTAATTTTTGATAGTAAACTTTCATTTCTTCCCCATATCAAAATGCTAAAAAACAAATGCCTCAAGGCAATTAGATATTTTAAAAGTTGTGTCGAGTACCGACTGGGGTGCGGATAGCACTGTTTTATTAAATTTATATCGATCGTTGATTCGATCAAAACTAGATTATGGATGTTTTATTTACGGTTCCGCCCGTAAATCATACATTAAATTACTAGACACCGTTCACCACCAAGGTTTGCGTCTTTCGTTAGGTGTGTCCAGAACTTCTCCTGTGGAGAGTCTGTATGCTGCAGCTAATGAACCATCCTTGGAAGACAGACGCATTAAACTTGGTTTACAATATGCAACAAAGCTTAAAGCGTATCCTTCCAATCCTTCTCACAACTGTGTTTTCAAACCTCTTCACAAATGCTGACTATGAAAAACGCCAAAATGCTTTTGGTCTTTGTATCAAACCACACCTTGAATCTGCTAATATAAATTTAGATGAAATAGCTCCTATAGAAACTCCCAAAAACCTCCATGGCTGAACCCAAAACCAACATTTAATTTTGAACTACGCAAACACAAAAATGTTGATACCAATCCTCTGGTTATCCAGCAGGACTTTGCAAGAATTATATTAGAACATCCTGAATACTTGCAAATTTACACAGATGGCTCTAAGGATGGAGACAGAGTGGCTTCTGCAGCCGTTTTTGGAGACCGTGCAGCAACTCTCCGATTACCATCCTCTAGTTCCATATTTACTGCTGAAGCTAACGCTATTAACTCAGCACTTAAATTTGTAGCTGTATCGCAATCAAATAAATTCATGATTTGTTCCGATTCACTCTCTTGCCTATTGGCAATTGAAAGTCGAAAAACAAAACACCCAATTATTTTGAAAATAGCCGAATTCTACAAATCACTTGTAGCATTAGGCAAAGAAGTCATTTATGTTTGGATCCCTAATCATGTGGGGATCTATGGAAACACAGTTGCTGACCAGGAAGCCAAGGATGCACTAGATGACGAGATGGCGGATTGTCAAGTACCGTACACTGACATGAAGCCTTTAATAGTGAAATACATTTTAAAGTTATGGCATGCCAAATGGGATCTGCAAATGAATAATAAACTGCATGGAATACAGACGTCGGTAAACAAGTCGGTTCCTGCGATAAAAACCGTAGGGAACAGGTAGTGTTGACCAGATGTCGTATTGGACATACTAGAACAACACATAGTTTTATCCTCAACAGTGATGATCGACCTGAATGTATTCCATGCAATTGTCCTTATACAATTCTACATGTTTTAATTGACTGTGTATATGTAGCCGATATCAGGCGTGATTTTTATTCTGCTGATTGTCTTAAAGACCTATTTACAAATGTCGCTGGCGACAAAATCGTTCAATTTTTAAAAGCAATCGATTTATTTGATAAGATTTAAATGGATTTATCTTAAAGTTCTAATATTATAACAATTAAACTTACATTTCTCGTATTATGTTTTTATATTTTTCACACCGGTTTTACTTGTATAAAGCTGTAATGGTTTTATACTTATATTTTATATATATTTATTAAAATTGTTCAATATATTTAACAGTTCTCGCCACAATATAGCTGAAATATTGCTGAAGTTGGCGTAAGACATCAATCAATCAATCAATCACACTGAACAAAAAATAGGGTTCCATGACGCAAGAATTGGTAGACTCTATGTGGTTCAAACTCATATCTCTAAAGAATATATCATATTATCCACTTACGAACATGTCACTATCAAATCAAGTTTAAGGAGATAACACAAAACAGGTATGAAAATATTTTATATGTGTCGAATAAGCAAATATATTTCTTATTTTTTCATTTAGTCTGATAGAGTAGAAAATGTGCTACAGGCCATCATTGAAAATGTACTGAGTGAGTCTGTCGGGGATATGGACAGAGAAAATTGCAGAAATATCCCACCTATTTCACATGAAAATGTGGTATTTTCAGTAACAGAAGAGAACAATATTAAAGACGCACTGAGAAGGTACAGTTTCTGAAATATTCAAATGGAAAACAACAGTGTTTCCTGGTTCAATCCATGTTAAATGTTCATTGAGTAAACAGTTGAATGACTTGTAGTAAAACAAAAAGTGATATGATGCAAAATCTAGTTTCTTTGTGAACATTTATATAAGCCATTGTTAACATTCAATCAAGAAAAATGCAATTATGCTTACACCATTGTTCATTTTCTTTTGTTTTTATTTTTGAATTTGTTTATGCTTTAATTCCGGAAGAAGCCCATAACCAATCCAACTGCCGTGCGTCTAGCTGTGTGTGTCATCAACAAACAAAATACATAAATTACGTTATCGGAGGATATCAGCAGGATATACTACGATAATTCGTTTAAATAGTGAGTCTTGATTATCTTAAGATTTTTCACGTAGAGTGACCTCAGATTGATACTTCAAATGCTACTGAAATGCATGATGATCTTTTACCAAACCGTCGGGAAGATTTCAGTCTGATGATTTGACATACCCTGTTTTGCCTCTACCCTAGATTGACTCACTCAAAGTGTGACGGGTGCCACTAGTGGAGCAGGACAAGCTTACCCTTCCGGAGCACCTGATGTCACTCCCGGTTTTTATGAGAGTTCACACTATGAGTGCCTTAGTTCTTAATGTCGTCTTTTTTATTTCCTTGCATTGTGGCTGTCTCACGTCCTTGTTTTGTCTTTGTTTTTCTCTGTTGCCGTTTTTGCCAAGTCTTTGGACATCGATTTTTGTAATCATCACTTCTTTTGTTCCTTCGGTATTCTACTGCCGTTGTTTCCTTAGTTGGACGTATGTTACCAATTGACGAGGCACATGTCAAGGTTACGAGTTGATATATTTTGAATACCAATCTAATGTTCTTGTCGTTAGAAATTTATAAATGAAATCTAAGAGACCAATCACGTACCGTGCAAAATATATACGTAATGGTGTATCTCTTAAAACACAAAAATACCGAAGTTGAAGAAAAATCAGTGAATTCCGTTATGCTGTATACGTGTTTCAAGGAGTAACCTTTTATCAACAGCATTAAAATAATTTATTGCGAAAGTATTAAAAAGAAGTACTCATTACCAAATAACATCCAAATAGGTTGGGGGCAAATCCAGTACCAGGGACATCTACCGAGTGCCATACAAGGAATGAAGCCGTAGTATTTTTGAAGGGTTTGAATTTTGATAAAAACAGTAAATTTATTTAAACGTAAATGGTGAATAAAAGGATATAGAGTAAATGCACATGAGACAAAG
>MJUU01040673.1:0-27031 GCA_002080025.1 Modiolus philippinarum
GCTATAATACTTTCACATTTTGGCTTTTCTATTTTTGTAATTTAAAATAGTTATTCTGACCACCTGTTCATTGCGCCCACGTCTCATGATTTTATTATCACAAGTTTTCTTACAATTGGCTCAATAAGTGCTCTGTGGTGTTTTAATTTTGTGATCGTCTTTTATAGTCTTTTTGTCGGGCAATGGATGACACAACGGCAGTAGAATACCGAAGGAACAAAGGAGTGGAATTTACAAAAATCGAAGTACTAAGACATGGCTAAAAAGAGCATACAGAAATCAATGACGCTAGACACAGAAAACAATAAAAATAGACAGATACAAAGCTAAAAATAGAAATCACAACATTCAAAACAAAGGCACTCACAGTGTGAACTCCAGTGAAACCGAAAGTGACATCAGGTGCTTCGGCAGGGTAAAGCATGTCATACTCTGTTAACAGCACCCGTCACACTGTGAGTGAGTAAATCCAGGAAGACGTGAATCTAGCTGAAAATGTCCACTTTCATTTGGGATACTGACACGTCATATCTTTCAAAGTTGTTATAGTGACGGCCATATAATTTCTTGAGGGATAAAATTAACATAGGCTGAAAAAAATCCCTGACTAAGCAGCTTTTGGGACAGTATTTTTGCTCTGTTAAAAAAATCACTGTACAAACTACACGCTTGACAGTAACGAATCAACTGTGAAATGTTGGCTGAAGAGGTAGGTATATTGCTGCTAAGAAAGGGGAAGTTCAAAATTGGGAAATTAAAATCGTCAAGTTTGTCATATAGCTTAGATTTCAAATGTACATCTTCGTCATTATACAATCAAAGATCTAGGTACGAAGCTGAAGTTGTTGTATCAGTTGTTTCTTTAATTTCAAGCTCTATGTATCGGAAACTGAAATAAAAGGACTGGGCTTAATGTTTTTGTTTTCTTTGTGTAAATGGTGAATAAAAGGATATGGAGTAAATGCACATGAGACAAAGTCTCTACAAATACATGTAAGCCCTTGTAAAACATGGCCTCGTACAAGTAAAGGAAAAGGTCAGCTAAAAGCGGCAAACAGTTAGTTCCCATAGGAATCACTATTGACTGTTAGAAAACACGACCTCCGAATTCAACAAAAGTATTGTCGATCAACGTCAGTCTCAGTGTACCTCTTGTTTGAATCAGTGTGGTTCTAAACAAAATATGTCTTGTCTTTCCATATAACTAAATAGGTGTATCTGCGTTCTCCATTTTTTGTGCAGAAACATTGATGTATTAAATCTGCAATTACTGTTCTCAGTTTATTGTGTGGCAGCGTTGTATAAAAGGTAGAAAAGTTAAAAGTTCGAATGCTATGTCAATGGGTTAGACTGGTTGAGGACAGATGTTCAAGGAGATCTTTGGAATGTTTGAGAATCCATATATGACAGCAATTGTTAGAACACTTCACCAGTTCATATATGTTTGTTGACAATCCCGCATCCATGGAGGTAAAAAAGCATGAATGTAGCGTTGAATTCCGCTAAAACCGGTGCTAGGGGCCGAACTTGCTATGAGGTATGAGTAATGCTCATAGTTGAAGGCCTCATGGTGACTCTAAGATGAAGAATAACAATAAAAGCGTTGTTCAATTGTTTAGTGTTACCATGTATTTGTAGAGACTTTGTCTCATTGCATTTATCCCATATCCCTCAATTGTTGATCTTGATCGATTATAATTGCAGGAGCAAGAGAAGATATAATGAATGATCATATGAGAATATCTATTATGTGCTCAAAGTGTAAATTCAAAATATGAAGCCCAATGCTTAAATGATATACTAAAAAGGAATAATATTAAATTCAAAATCTGAAAAAAACAAAGTAAGGAATGAAGCTTAAGTAAAAAAGAACGCAGTGTTTAAAATATATATTATATGATGAAATTTTTGACTCTGTAGTTTTTGCTAATTAAAGGGTCACAGATTTGGAGGAATCAAATAGTTTAAAACCAAAAACTCGAAGACTAAATAACTGTTCTGCTCTTTTATCTGTTGAATTTTTTTATGTGACATTGTTTTTCTATATTATATTAAATTAAGATCAAAGAAGATTCAAATTCGAGATTCTATATAAATCTATACTGTGAATTTTCTTTTTAAAACAACATCAGATAAACCCAGCCTAAATGAATGCACAATGACTTGCATATTATTAACTTTCAAAATACGATATGTTTCGTTTCATTCAAGCTATTGTGAACAATTACAATGAAATTTGACATCAGAAGACTATCATACAAATCAATGTTATGTAACATATCAACAGTCGGCAAGTATTTTCTGAAATATAAGAACGGACACCAATTTAGCTTTTGAAAGATAACTTGTAAAGTCACGCGTATACATTGACAGTGTTATTGAAATTGAAATTCAAATTATTTTACTTTGTCTATTTAGAAACCCATTGTTGAGCAGTGCAGTTAAAAAATATAACACGAAAAATGTAATGAACACACTGATTAAATATTTACAAAAGGTCTTGAATAAATCGCTTATTACCGATGCATAAAGAATCTTCGTCAGGCGAGGCTGGACATTTAGAATATCTGAAAAATATTTTTGTTGGTATATGTGCTTCGTTCATTTGATGTAAAACATAATAACCACAAAAATTTGTTAATGTATACCAATAATAGGTGTATTATTTACTTAGAAACGAATATATGTTAAACTGATATGTAAGTCTTTGTATGAAAACAACTATGTTAATGTAATACAGTCTTGCAAACTACAGCATGCTGGGGAATCAGAGGACAACTTCAACAAACGATTTACAATCACCGTTTGTTTAGAGTTAAAGAAATGGACTGTCCTCTTACCGGGCATTTTTTAAGAACTGGGCATCGGTTCATTTCAGATCATTGAACATAATTCATCTTGGGACAAAGAAGCCCGCAAACTAAGAGAGAGATTTTGGATATACCAGCTCAGATCACTTGAACCTGATGGACTTAATTAAAAGACGAGAAACGTTTTAGAAAGTAAATATTGAATGCAATAGTTTTAAATTCACTTTTTAATTCTTTTTGAAGCATTACATTAACGTAGTTAATTTACATACAAAGACTTACTTGATCTGATAATTGATCGTAAAAAATATGTTACATACATTGAACGTCAAAGATTTTTACCTGGACACAAGATGTGCCGATCTACGAACAAAACATGACTGATGGATAAATTTTAAAAAATGGTAGGGGCAGGAAATTAGCCCGCTAAACATGTACAAAGCCACTACTTTAATACATATATAAGCATATACTGTGAAAATGAATACTTAAATGAGCGGAATAAAACAAATTACTACGATCTTTTGTTTATGCCAAGCGGGTTGTGTCTAGGTAAAGTGATCATGAGAGACGTTGAGACAGCTAGTAGGTCTATTGAAATATTCCTCATTTGATCAATTTGGGTCTTTTATTGTCTAAATTTTCTATAATAACTTTATTTTGACGTTGTTGTGTATCACTTTAGACGTGTATATTTATATATGTATATGTACGTGTCTCTTATACTAGACCACCAATAAAGACCTGTTCAAATTTCGGTTAATTAATATTCTTAAGTCTCATATTACGTGTCAAATGAATTTGTGGTTCACTCTATTTTACACCCCTTTGGGCTCACAAAGAGATGGGGAGCAGTGCAATCTGTCTTTAATGTCTGTGCATTCGAAGAAGAGCCAAATCCCTCAATGGGAAGGCAATCTCGCTATTCATGTCTCTAATTCTAACCCCGGTGGGTTCCTGCCATAGACCTTTTTATATGTATACAAATTTATTTTGACACGTAATATGAGACTTAAATATATTAATTAACCAAAATTTGAACAGGTCAGTGGGGGTCTAGTGGTAGCATATCAGACTCTCAACCCTTAGAACCTTGACAGAGGGGGCTCGAATCCCATTGGAATCAACACAAAATTAATATTTAATATCAATTCTTTGTAAATACCTACCATATTATATAGAGGGTTGGGCACGCATGGTCACATATTTTCTCGAAACTTTGTACTCTTATATAATTCTATGACTTATGAACAAAATTGACCCCTAAACTTGTCCCACTGGCTTGGTTGCCATGGTCACGGGTACCATGGTTTTTAGGCTAAAATATGGTGATTTAGAGCTGAAAAAACAGCAAAATTCAAACGGATGGGGTTCTTTAAATGTAGTCTTTATGCATTTTTTTACCCAAGCAAGGTAAAATTAAATGTTCTGCTGTCATATTGAGGTTAAAAGTTTTTGATAAATAATAGGTCTGATAGATGTGCAGGGTCGAGGCACACAAGGGTCTTTGGCCATTTTGAGGATAACTCATTTTTGGCCGATTTTAAGGACCTGTATCCTCCTTATGAAACAATGCTGGGTAATTTCAGGATTACAGTCAATAAGCACTAGGTCTGAATAAAGAATTTACGGAAAAAATTGATGGGGCTATGGTTGCTAAGGTGGTTACTATGGCGGTAAAAATGGGAAATTTTCACTTTTTGAAGTGCTGTTTTGGCAGATTTGACATTAATTAAATTCCTTAAATAAAGTGAAATGCTTAATTTGATTCCCTCATACATTCTTATTAATAATTGCTATTCAAAACAAATACAAACTTTTTGACTCTGGTTGCAAGGTTGGTTGCTTTGGAAGCATAAAGGACAATTTTCCACCATTTCTGTTTCTTTTTTCAGACGTTTGCCCTTCATTTTTGCCTTTTTTTAAAGGTTAAATGAAGGATAAACCACGGTTAATGTCATCTTGCTTATAACTCATCAAAATATGATACATTCAGGTTGCAAGAATGGATGGTTGCTATGGCTGCTAAAAATGTCTAAATGTATCGTTGTTCCAAATGCTTTTTTTGTCAGATCTTAAATTAATTCCATTTCCTTAAAAATAGAATTATGGTTAATTAAAATCACCATACATAGAACAAAACATTTTCCCTTCTTTTTTTGTTTTTGGGTGTTATAGTACTAAAGCAGTTTGTTGTCACATGCAATTTTTAAAAACCCTTTACCAGATTTTTTTTAGATAAATAAGGCAAGAGATACCTGCCCGTTGGTGTTCAAGAGCATTAACAGCAATGATCTTTTCATGAAGATTGAAATATGCATTTTGTTCATAGCAGAATCATAGAGATTAGTGGTGTAAGGTGTAATTATTGAGTCATATTGATAGCATAGAATAGACTTACATCTTACCTCCCAGGAGCATCAAAGCTATTACAATACCCCCTTAACTTGCAATTATTTTATGTCTCTTGGATCCTTGTCGGACCATGTTTCATTTCATTAGAAGACTTGTGTCATTTTTAATTTTATTCTTTTTCATATGAAATATTATTTAAAATCACAACAAAAGTATATTTTGAAATAGCAGACCAGCCTTTTCAGAGATCTACAAGCATTAAAAGGTTACAACATTGCCCCCTTGCCTGAAAAAAAATTGCCGTCATTTACACAAAGCAAGATGTGATGTATTCAGGTGTGCTTGTGACTGAAAATAACATCACCAGAGTAGTGTGACTTCAATTGGCCATAACTTGACTAGAACATGACGTTTTAGCTTGCACACGCCCAATCAGAAGTAGATACTGTAAAGTGTTTTATCATAAATACCCAAGAAATAAGTAGTCATTTTCAAATTCTGATTTTGTGATAAATTAGCATCATGGTTCAACATGTGGGCCATAAAGAGAGAAAAGGGAGAGCGCATGCCGGAACAGAATTGGTTTGTATTTCCAGTTGGCTGACATATTATATGAAGGAGCTCAAATGCATGACTTGTGTATATATCTCAAATGTTTTCTCCTTTCGAACTATTGCAGGGATCTTTATTAAGCGAAAGTCCCCAGCAGCTTGTTATGCGATTTTATCCTAACACATCCCTGTACATTGTTTTGATGGGGTAATAGCTTTTTTATGCCCCGCCTACGAATGTGGAAGGGGCATATAGTGTTACCTTTGTCCGTCTGTCCGTCCGTATGTCAGGTTACGTTTTGCGTTTAAGTCCATTTCTAAGAAACTAAGGTATAGAAAAATGATAGTAGACCAGTAGGTAGATCTTGGATAGTACTACAAAGTTCACTAAGCAGTTTGACACTTTGACCTATATTTCATGGTTGAATGACTCTGGTTAAATTTTGCGTTAAAGTCCATTTCTCAACAACTACACATTATAGGATAATGATTTTTCATCAAATTAATTGCCTTGATGAGTACTACCCAAATCATTGACAAATAGGTGGTTTTGACCTACATTTTACGCTTCAGTGAGTTTGGATATGTTTTGTGTTTTGTGTTTAAGTCTATTTCTCAACTTCTATGTATTGTAGTATCGCGATATTTCACTGTAACATTCAGCTAAAAGAGATCTGCCCATTTCACCAACAATTCGGTGACCATGACCTACATTTTATGTTTCAATGACTTTGGTTAAATTTTGGATTTCATCACAATTCAGTGACAGGGAACTCGTTTTATGAATGATTGACGTGAGTTAATATAAAAAGACTCAGACTCAGATTCTGAATCTGAATTGATAAAAAGAGATGAAAAATACATCACAGGCAGATGATTCAAGCCAAAATGATCGATTTCATTGTAATTATTTTTTCAATCAAGTATCAAAATTGCAGTTTATTTATCTTCTGCATATGGCCATTTCGACAACAAATGTCTTGAGGCATTGTTTCGTCGATATTCTACTGCCATTGTTTTGATATATCGTGACTTTTCTGTAGAGTCTGACAGGCTTAAAAATTTTACCCAATTCATACTTCATAATATTCTTATTACAAATAAACTGTTGGTGATTGACTCTTTTTTTTCTCACGAGGTAAAATTTCTTTAACGAATTTGACAGAGAAACAGATCGGAAGACACTTATTTTGGCCATATTTAAAAGGCAAAAACATTTTGAGTTTATCAAAAAAGATTATAATACTGAGAACCAGCAATGATGTTATCGTCTCTTTTTTCAACCATATTAAGGTAGATCGACACTTATACACGGCGCATTCAATTGGCACATTTGCAAAACACAAGTCGGACGCGGAATCCACTTGATTTTCAAGCCGGAATATTCCTTATTTGGCCTTTTCATTGTGACGTCTTATTAGATTGTTATACACTTCCCGTGAATTAGCTCCCTTTTCCCGTAAATATTGTCTATTGCGTAAATTATATAAAATACCTCTCTTATTCAAACAGTGACATTTAGATTTTTTAAGCTCAACATAAAGCTGAAGTGTATAATTCTGAAATATCAAAAAAAAAGAGAAAAAAAATCTAGCTGATATTTATTTCATATGAAAGCTAAACAATAAGCATGTACACACAGTTCCCTATATATTTTTTGTAAATATCGCTGAAAAACTACTGAATTTGGCCTGATTTTCAAAGCCAGATAGCAGGAAAAGATGATAGGTGACATACCATTTTTATTTCATTTTTTGAAACAATGGACTAAGACCTACAAATATCTTAAAATAAAAAAAAAATTCTGTCTGATATTTTTATCAGGCTCGAACTACCTTAAAATATGTTTTTAATGATACAAAAACGGAAAAAATATATGCAATTGATTTGTCTACTGTTGTTCTTATTTTTTTTTTTCGTGTATCCGGAATATGTAACCTACATGTTTCCTGTAATCTTTTTATTTTATGCGCTTTCTTATAAATTTTTAAACCTAGATTTATCTGCTTGAAATCATTCTAATATACGTAAGTCATACTGTTCACTCGGATGTGCAAATATATTGCATTCTGATGGTTGTGACTAACATTTAGCATTATATAATTATATTCACAAAACTGGTTCAGAAAAGCAGACAATCGATTTGAAACGATAAACTCAAGGTAAGTTTCAATACCAATATTGATATTTTTAAACAGTAGTGTACACAAAAAAATAACATTATCTTGAAGCATTGGAATAAATAGATTATAGTCTAATGTAATTGTACTTTTGGGGTTCCGTAATTTGAAGTTCACGCTTTTATAAATATTTAAATTCGAGAGGTTTACAAAGAAAATGTAATTTTTAATATTAGCTTAATAAATATCTAAATTCGATAGGTTTACAAAGAAAAAGGAATTTTAATATTGTTTTGGTTAGTTGGTGTTTATAGCAATTTTTACTATAAAGTATAAAGCAAATAACATAATTAATTATTGAATATTGAAGTTTGGGAATTAATTATCCTAACATTTAAAACTCCACACGCCTAGAGCGACACATTAAACATCTATGTTATTTTTAATTAAGTCTAGATCTGCCTTCTCTTCCACTTTAAGAGAATCCAAGGAACTTATTTGCTCAAAAATTAGAATTGCAATGAGTAACGCAACAACGAAAACTTTGACATCTTTTTGTGTATCTTGTTAATTGTTTATTGCCTATTGAATGTGAGGTAGTCACAACATTTTTGTCTATAGAAATTTGAAATATTTTCGTTTTTATCTGGTTTTTGAAATTATTTTATACAATCTGCACTGACACATCATTAATCTATCAAAAAGTTAAATTAACTACAATTTCGGTTTCTTGTTTTGTTTGGAACATTTTTTTATATGTAATTATTTATGCTATCTGAATCTGATTTTTTTTTCAATCAATTTTGTTTATTTAATCTTATTTAATCAATCCAGATCCAATGTCTATGTCTATTGATACTAAACATTAATTTTTGTTGGTTCCATTGGGATTTTCAAACTCGTTCTGTCAATGTTTTCACGATCGACAGTCTGGCACGTTAACCATTACACCATAGACGCCTTGTAGATGCATCGGTTATTAAGTGCACTTAAGTTAACCATCTCATATTACGTGCCAAAATAAATTTTTGGTTCCCTTTCTGTTATGTTTTCTTTTCTATCACATTAAAATGGCAGGAGCAGTGTAATCTGTATGTAATATCTATACATTCCAAGAGCAGCCAAAACATTTTTTGGGGGGGATTTAGTTTTCCATATCTCTAATTCTGGTTATCAATAGTGCAACAGTGTCAAAGAACAAAATACCGAAGTTACTGTTAATTTATTTTCTGCATATGCGCATTTCTACAATTTATGTCTCGTCAGTGCAGATCAAACCAAAACATTTGGAAGTCCATTATCCGAAAAACATGTTAAAGCTGATAGAGAACAAATAAGCAAAAGGATCTAAATAGAAAAGTCAAAATTTAGTCAAGGACAGAGCTATGCATGAAAGAGATACTACTTAGTTTTAAACAAAATTTTGTAAGATTTAGATGTTGCAAGTTTCAATAAAATCGGTTTTCGGGTCAGCACCGAAGTCCTGACCACTGGGATGGTGAATACCCTCCGGGACTAACAGTGTCAAAACATTTGATTTATATACACTGTTTACTGCTATCCTAGCTAATCAGTTAAAATTAGTACTCTCGAATTTAATCCAACATTTTTCTTTACTTAAAAAGGTGAAAAAATATATTTCAAATTTATTAAAAAACAGCACATTGATTCAAAAAAAAAAATATACAGAGAGAAGGATGCTGAGATTTTTAACTGATAACGTATTTGTAGAATTTTTGAGACAAGTATTCCAGCAGACTGAAAATAGACGAAAGAATTTATGAAAACAAATTTTCAAAATGACAGCCATTTCCAAGATGGCCGCGAAAAATTGATTTCTATGTAGATTTTGAGGCCGCGAATGAGATGGAATTGGTTGTCTGGGATAACACCGGTTATTGCTTGCAATTACAAATCTAGTTTTTTTTGTCTTTGCTAAGTGTCCACATTTTCTTTTATTTCTGATTTTAGAATCTTCCCCCATTTTCTCTTTTCATGAATTCGGTGTAAGCCGATTTAATCTTTAAAATTACTCTTTGAATATATCACAGCTCTGATTTTTTAACCATTATATTACTTTAGACTCAAAATTTTCGATTGGCATTGTTCCTTCAGAATATCGAAAGTATGTTTTGTTTTGGGTCGCTTTAACCTGGAGATGGGATGATGTCACCTTGACATTTACCCCATTTTCCTTTCTTTTTCATATAAATGACTATCAAATTCTGTCTAATCCAGTTATCGTTAAGTTTGTTCCATTATTTCGAAGCTTTTTCATTGCTGTCGTTAATGGAGAGCTGTTTAATTCATAGTCAATACTAGGTATTAATTGGATTTCCAATATCTTTAAATGTTTTTATATGTACAATGTTTTAGCGGAATGGAGAAGTATATGGTTGTGCTGTTGATTATTGCTCTAGTAGCTGTAGAGACGACTGCTAGCCCGGCTATGTCTCGGTATGGTCCTGTAAATTTACTAAACAGAACAATTCATTTTGAATCACCAATGGGAAAAGCAAAACGATCTACTCACAGTGAAATCAAGAGAGTACTAAGAGCACCAGAAAATGCAGGCAGATACTAAACATAACAGGTAACAATAGCAAAATTGTATGTTGCAAAATAAAAGTTTTGTACACACTTTCCAGTTGAATATGATATGGTGAATGAAAGGATATAGAGTAAATACATATGAGACAAAGTCTTCACAAATAAATGGTTAAACCAACTAAAGGAACAACGCTTTTATTGTTGTTCCTCATCTTGAAGTCACCAATACATTCTAACCTATAAACCAATAGTAGTATATAGGTGGTTAAAAAGTTACAAACATAGCGAAATGTGGATGCGAGCACTGCCAAAAAAGTACTCGTGAGTCGTGTTATCATATTCGTGAACATAAACATAAATTCGTAAGCAGCATTAGTCAATCACGAGTTTTACCTCCCTTTACGAACGCGGACGTGATAAAAGACAACCACATATTATTCCGGTAGCACATACGCGCTGTTTAAGTAATTATACAACATACCTGTGGGATCTTACGTTGTTCCAATACGTAATTTTCGGTCAAACTATCGCAAAAGGGCTTCAAAAAGGGCCACTTTCGGTCTACACCTGGGGACACAACCACTTCTGGTCGCGCATGCACGCTCCAATACCTTCCCATTACAATCCTGCGGGGTCACGTATTGTTCCAACACGTCATTTCCGGTTAATAGTCCTTCCAATAGTGCCACTTCCTTTGCGCATGCGCAACATAAACACTCCCTGTTCCGATCTCGTGACTTCAGCTTCCGGCCACGTGACTTCAGGTGAAGTCATTTCCGGTCAACGTCACTTCTGTGATCCATCAAATCCACCACCACAAATGCGACTTTGTAACCACCTGTATACTACTACCAATCCTTTCTTGATACATGGCGAAACCTGTGGTATTTTACTAATCCTAATCTGCATTCTGGCAATTTTCAAACTTTGCTTATCAAGCATGTCAAATTGAAATGGATACGCAAAAATAAAGTCATATTTTTAGATAACATTTTAGAATTTTTTAAACAAATTAATTCGCATGAAAATGTTAAGCTGACAAGGCCCAAAAGAACATCGCATTTATCTGTAAAAGACACTACATTGACTGCTTAATGAAGGAGATGGGCATTGACAATTCATTTGGCAACCCAACACTCTCCAACTCTCCACCATACCAAGGAAGGACATACTAAACAATCACAAATCAGTATTGTCTTCCTTTGGTATCAGTTTAAATGAAGTGAACAACAACGTGCCTTGTATCTGCTGGATACCTAAATTACATAAATGCCCTTACAAACAGAGATACATCGCTGGGTCTGCAAAATGCACAACAAAACCATTTTCTAAGCTCCTCACTTCATTACTTACTGCAGTCAAAGATGGCCTCAAGATATATAGTGATAAAGTATACTCAACAAGTGGAGTGAATCAGATGTGGATTCTCAAAAACTCAAATACTTATACGAATATCTTCAACTGAACGCAACTACTGCAACACTGTCAAAACATTTGATTTTTCTACTCTCTGTACTACCCTCCCAAACAATCAACTAAAGTACTCCGGGATTTAATACATCAGTCTTTCTGTATTAAAAGGGTGAAAGAAGATATTCATATTTAGTGATAGGTAAAGATAAGGCCCAATTGTTAAACAACAGACTGATTCACACAAAAAGTATACAGAGGAGGATGCCATCGCAATGCTGAAATTCTTCATTGATAACATGCATATTTGTAGAATTTGGAGGACAACTCTTCCAGCAGACAATAGGGATACCTATGGGGATTAATTATGCGCCACTTTTAGCAGATGTTTCTTTATTCGTATGAAGCCAGGTTCATACAAGGGCTAGTTCAGAAAAAAGACAATAAGCTAACCAAATCCTTTAATTTCAGTTCCCGTTAGATAGATGATGTTCTTTCAATCCGCATTTTAAGGATAATCTTTATCTTATATACCAAAATGAACTCGAAATTAAAGAGACCACTGATACACTATCATCAGCATCTGGACCTATACTTCTACATTGACAACTCTGGACGTCTGAAAACAAAACTTTACGACAAGCGTGATGATTTCGCTTTTCCAATAGTGAACTTCCCGTTTTTGAGCAGTAATATTCCCACATGTCCTGGCGTGTACATTTCACAACCCATTCGCTATTGCCGTGCCTGTAGTTTGTACTGCAATTTTGTCAACAGAGCGTAATTATTGTCTCAAAAACTTGCACATCAAGGGTATGTTCAACCACTGTTGCAATTGTCACTACAGAAGTTTTACGGTCGTCACCACGATTTGACAGACTGTTACAATGTTTCTATTTCACAAATGAGAACAGCTTTCTTTGGGTAGATCCAGAGTTTGTTACCGGACTGACTAACACCTACTGTGACAAAACCGGACTTTCCACTGGCAGTGTGACGGGTGCCACACGTGGAGATGATCATGCTTACCCTCTCGGAACACCTGATGATACCTCAGTTTTATAGTGTTTTAGTGTGGCGTTCTTGTTCATATTTGTTTATTTGTTTTGTCTTTGTCATACTGTCTCAGTTCGTGTTGGGTGTGAATTTGCGTGATTTTGAAACTATGATTTTAGCATTCCCACTTTCCTCGATCTTGCTTCGGTATTCGTTTGCCGATGAAATAGTGAAGCGCTCCTAAAGGGGCCTCTTGTTTTTCTAACCTAACATTATTTTATTTATTCAAAAACAACTTAATTGGCCACCTTTTAGTGAAAATTGCGTTGAAATTGAGTCGGATTTAAGGAATTTACATCAGCTCTATGCATGTGCATGCTTCAGTCCGGGAAACACACGAATTCGACAAAGTTGTTGAATTCAACAACAGTTGTTGAATTCAACAACTTAAGGTTTTCGAATTCGACAACTCTACAGGTTTTGTCAAAAAGCGGCATAAAGTTATGGCAGATATCATAGTTTTTTTGCTTTATTTTTTATTTGAATACATTTTCTGAAAACTTTCTCAGTGGTTGCAAATTATCAGACCAATAATAACAATTTTCCCCATTACCCTCAATGTTAAATGAAGTTGTTGATTCGACAACTTTCATGATTTTTTTCATTTTTTTTTGCTGGACTGAGAAAAAACGGCATTATTTGAAGTAGTTTACATGTTATTTGATCTATTTCTGCACAACTTTTCTATTGGACCAAAAACAATCTATGCAGGAATTAAAAAGTTAACCATTACCCTCAATGCAAATGGAAAATATTACATAGGGAAAAGGGGAAAATTAGGTTGTTGAATTCGACAACGTTGTCGAATCCCGGGATTTCCCGGACTGGTTTCAGTTTGAAACAATTTCAGAAAATTTGAAGGAAAGATACTTATTGTTAAATTAACCATTATCGATGTGGAGTAAATGTACATGAGACAAAAATTCTTCATATACGCGATAAAAAAGCAACGGAACAACGGTTTCGTTGTTTTTTCTTTCTTTTGAAATCACAATGAGGCTTTGCTCAAACTTATTTGTAAATTCAAGACAGCCCCTACCATAGGTTTCAGAGGATCAAATAGCTTAATTTCGGACTACGCTTCATTTACGCCTGTTATTACTCGTGGATGCAGTGTCGACAAAAGACATTTTAACAAGTGGCAAAGTGTTCTTTCAAGCAATGTCTTCCGTTGCCCCAGGGACTTTTTATAAACCTACATTAAAATTTACTTCTTACCATAACAACATACATCTTGAGTTTAAAGCGAACCGAAAGCTCACAGGATGTCCCTTTTTGAGCCTCTACCTTATTATTTACAATAAAAGTAGTTCAAAATTTAGAACAGATTTTCAAAGACAGAATTTTAGTGTTTTGTTTCAAGGTATACATTCAAATATTGTCCCGTTGTAAAAACTGAAAACTCGGAGTAATATTCAGCTCTACTGCTTTATTTTTGTTACTTTTGTTATTTGTTCAGCTTCATTTTACGACCCGGCAATTAAATCATTTGAATGGAGAGATTACTAGATCTGCTGTAAAAAAAAGTTTAGATTAATATTAAACGTAAAAATTCTTACATTAAAGTATGTTGTCTGCTCTTGCCTGGTCTGCATTGTCAGAACTTGAAACTGTAAATTTTATACATGCATAACTTATTAATACTGTAAGGCTGGCTCACTCAACACATTTTTAAATTTCTGTCCTCTGGTTTTCCCCAGTTCAATGGCTCAAAGTATTTGGCATACGGACCCTCAATTTTTTATTTCATAAATGCCTTATACATGCTTAATTCAGACACCTTACAAATTTTCATAAAATTCTTGATAAAAATTCCAGACTTTTAGACGAAATAGTCCTAGTGTTAAATCGATGGAAACTAAGAGATATTCATTTCCCGCCGAATTTTTATTGTCTTCAATCTCCGTTAAAAGCACACGGACCTATTATTTCTTCTAAACATTTCATTATGTCTACAAGGCTTTACCATAGGGTCTGTAAGTCTCGTCATGTGACTCACGAGAATCAACGATAAACAGGCATTTTGAAAACGTTTCCCGCCAAAAAATGACGTATGAGGATTGTGACGTACAAATTTTTGTTTGAAACGTCACATATCTTTGTTTAAAATGTAACTTCCGGGTACAATATTTGATCCCGGAAGTTTCAAATTTGTACGCGACTTACAGGCCCTATATAAATAGGCTTCAAGAAATCCTTGGTATAAACAAAATCAGGAGTAAGCCTCCTTTGTTCATTAGTTCCGGAGCACCTGATGTCACTCTCAGTTTGACTGGAGTTCACACTGTGAGTGCCTTTGTTCTGAATGTTGTGGTTCCTGGTTCTGTGCTTTGTGTCTGTCTGGCGTCATTGTTTTTGTGTCTAACGTCATTGTTTTCTGTGTTCTCGTTTTTGCCCTGTCTTTGGACTTCGATTTTTGTGAATTTCACCCCTTTGTTCCTTCGGTATTCTACTGCCGTTGTTTCATTAGATAACAAAAGGACTCGGTGTTAATCTGTACTTGTGCCTTGTAAATGCTTTATATTAAGTTACAATCAATTATTCGATCCTCTATTTAGATGATATTGGTTATTTGTTCTGTATCAGTTTGTGAACATTTTTGAGTTAATGGTCTTCCAAACGTTTAGATTTATCTGCACTGAAGAGATATACGTTGTCGAAATGCGCAGATGCAGAAAATAAATTCACAGTAACTTAGGTATTTAGTTATTTGTTGCCACTGGGTCGATGCACCTGCTGGTGGACTGTAAGTCCCCTAGGGTATTCACCAGCCCAGTAGTCAGTCCTTCGGTTCTGACCCGAAAGTCGATTCTATTTGGAACCTTACAATATCTAAATTTTTGTAAATTTTGTTGAAACTAAGGAGTATCTCCCTCATGCAAAGCTCTGTCCTTAGCTGATTTTGGCTTAACATTTAGGTTATTTTGGTTATTTGTTCTCTATCAGTTTTTGAACATTTTTGAGTTCATGGTCTTCCAAATGTTTATAGAAAATAAATTCACAATAACTAAGGTATTTAGTTATTTGTTACCACTGTTTCGATGCCTCTGCTGATGGACTGTTAGTCCCCTAGGGTATTCACCAGCCCTGTAGTCAGTACCTCGGTGCTGACCCGAAAGCTGATTCTATTTGGAACCTTACAATATTATTGCCCTTCAAATCTCCAAGATTGCCATTGCCAAACAATCGGAGTCAGGCAGCTCGTCGTGCTGAGTTATTAGACGTAAGCCTGAAGAAGAATCCAGTCAAACGCAAACATTTCCTAGAATTCATGAAAAAGATTATAGATAACAATCATGCCGAAGTCGCTCCACCTCTGCGTGAAAATGAGGAATGTTGGTACCTGCCTTGATTTGGGGTGTACCACCCTAAGAAACCAGAACAGATTCGTGGAGTTTTTGATTCTTCAGCCATACATAATGGAGTATCCTTAAATAGTGTCCTTTTGTCCGGTCCTGACCTGTCAAATAGTTAACTCAGTGTACTCCTTCCCTTTAGGAGAGAGATGATGGCTCTTTCAGCAAATGTGCGACACATGTTCCCTTGTTTCATTGTTGATGAAAAACATCGAAACTATTTACGGTTTTTCTGGTACAAGGACAACGACATAGTCAAAGGTCTAATAGAGTATAGAATGAGAGTTCATGTTTTCGGGGATAGCCCGTCACCTGCTGTCGCCACACTAGGCCTAAGAAAAACTGCACACGCTGCGGAACCGAAATATGGAAAGAATGTTACTGAATTCGTAACCCTCGATTTTTACGTTGATGACGGGTTAACGTCCTGCCCAAGTAAAGAACAGGCTATTTAGCTTTCGCAGGATACACAGAACGCCCTTCAAGAGTTCAGGAATCTCAGACTACACAAGTTTGCCTCGAATAGTCCCGAAGTTATGGCCGCATTTCCTGCGAGTGATCTAGCTTCAAACCTGAAAGATTTAGACTTGGCAGCTGATGATAAACCATTACAACGGAGTTTAGGGCTATGTTGGGATTTGAACACTGACCACTTCCTGTTCCAGATATCTTCAGACGACAAACCAGTAAGTCGGAGAGGGATACTTTCTATCATCAACAGTATCTACGATCCACTTGGATTCCTTGCTCCCGTTATCATTCGCGGGAAACTTCTGCTTCGAGATTTAATATAGGAGACGGTCGACAGGGACCAGCCTGTTTCACAAGACATAGCCCATGAATGGGAAACATGGAGAAATTCTCTTAGAGATATTGAGACTCTACGGATACCACGTGCATACGTGAGAAACCTTAGCAAAACAGTGACCAGAGAGTTACATGTATATTCGGATGCTTCCGAAAAGGCCGTAGCAGCCGTTGTGTACCTTAGAACGATAGACATAGCTGATAACTCACAACTGGGCTTCGTAATGGGAAAAGCGAAGGTCGCTCCTAATAACGGGCACACTATTCCACGCAAAGAGCTGTGTGCAGCCGTCCTCGGTGTGGAGATCGCACAATGTGCAATAGAACACTTGGACATCAAGATAGACACTGTCAAATACTACACGGATAGTAAAGTGGTCTTGGGTTACATATGTAATGAGACGAGAAGGTTCTACATCTATGTTGCCAATGGAGTAGAGAAAATCCGGAAGTACAGTACCCCCAACAGTGGAACTACGTTCCAACGGAGAAAAACCCTGCTGACGCAGGCACGACATCAATACACCAGCTTGTAAAATTCATCAAAGCAAGTTGCTACTTGGACCCAAACAGCTCTTGACAGCGGTCAACGAGCAGAAACCTACCGAAGACCATGGTCTTGTCAATCCAGACATGGACAAAGAGGTCAGACCAGTGGTCAAAACCGCCAAGACAAATACCGTCACAGAACGACATTATATTGGAAAAGATTTTCAAAATGGTCAACGCTTGTCAGAGCAATATCGCTCCTTAAAGTCTTAGCTCGTAAACGCAGGACAATGAAAATCAACCCAACAACCTGCTCGAACTCTGATCAAAACTCAGAAGATTTCATTCTAAGATCCGTGCAATACGAAGTGTACAAAGATGAGATAGACCAAATTCAACGAGGGGAGCCGCTCTCAAAGAGTACTCAGTAAGCGAATCTCAACCCATTCATTGATGAACATGGTTTGCTAAGGGTTGGTGGGCGTGTCAACAAATCCGACCTAACCCTTAAGGAAAAGAAACCTCTTATTGTTCATGGATGTCATTATATAGCTACGCTCTTAATCAGGCACTATCATGATAAGATAAAACATCAAGGGCGACATTTCATAGAAGGAGCCATAAGGGCTGCATAATTCTGGATTACGAGTGCAAAACGCCAGATATCATCATATATCTACAAGTGTGTTATATGCCGCAAGTTACGGGGCAAGACAGAATGCCAAATTATGGCTGACCTACCTCAAGACAGACTTGAACCAGTACCCCCGTCCACCCACATAGGTGTCGACGTTTTCGGTCCCTGGACCGTAGCAGCACGTAAAACACGCGGAGGTCAAGCTAACTCCAAGCGATGGGCAGTCTTATTTAAATGTTTGGTCACAAGAGCCGTTCATATTGAACTGATTGCCCAGAAGACTTCTTCAGCCTTCATAAATGCGTTGAGAAGGTTTGTTGCGGTTAGAGGAGAAGTCAAAATAATACGTTCAGACAGAGGAACGAACTTTGTAGGGGCTGTCGACGATTTGAATGTAGAAGCAGTTAACGTTGAAGATGGGCCTATGAGAGACTACCTATATAAGTCAAAGGCACTTTGGGTTTTTAACCCGCCCCATTCATCTCACATGGGTGGAGTCTGGGAAAAAATGATTGGTGTCACCAGAAGGATCCTTGACTCGATGCTGATGAACGAGAGATATAAAGATCTAACCCATGATATGTTAAACACGTTTATGGCTGAAGTCTCCTCTATAATTAATTCTACACCTTTAGTACCAGTATCCACCGATTCTGAAGCCCCTTTGATTATCACCCCGGCAATGCTACTCACTCAAAAAACCAACTATGTCTATGCCCCAGACAAGCTGGGTGATTTCAGTGTACGAGATCTGTATCTCGCTGAATTGAGGCGGGTTCAAGCTCTTGCTACAATGTTTTGGGCCCGATGGAGGAGCCAATATCTGCAAATGCTCCAGAAACGCCAAAAGTGGCAAATGGTACAACGTGACCTCAATGCGGGAGACGTCATCTTGCTAAAAGACAAGAACACCTACCGAAGCAGCTGGCCAGTTGGTGTTATCACTAAAACCTACCAGGGATCCGATGAGCACATCAGAAAAGCTGACGTAAGAGTGATTGTCGATGGAAAACCGACAACATACCTTCATCCGATCAAGGACATGATTCTTCCTATTGAAGAAAACTGTACATAATGTATACATTTAAGTTGTACTAAAAGATATTGCTGTGTGATGGATTCAACAGTTCATTTATTTCATATTTTGTACTATGACAAGTGTAAATATTCTTATTGAAAGTATAGTAATATCCCTGGGATATTAGGCGGGGAGTGTAATGAAACAATTGTTCAAGTTATTATATTTTCCGTTTAGTCACTTCAGCTGGTATAAAAGGCTAAGAATCCCCCTACCGATTTCAGGGACACTGCATGACCCATTATTGTTTCTTTGTTGGTTTGCTTGTATTTTTGAGTTGATTGACTTGTTTTCGTCCTAGTATGGCCGAAATGTCGCTCACTGGACGTTGAGCATTTGTTAATAAATCAATACAATGATTGTAAATATAGTTAGATATACAAATAGCGTTGTAAATATAGTTAGATATACTAATAGCGTTGTAAATATAGTTAGATATACAAATAGCGTCAAATGTATTTTACCTGAATACCTTTAAAATATACACACAACGACAATGAGTTTTTACTGCCTTTGGCTAATAAGATAAACACACGCGGTAAAAAATAGTAGCCATAGAAAAATACTGTTTCTCTTGTGCTTTGGATTGCTAAATATTGTTGGTAGACTTAAGCCTGGTTTAACTATCGTCAATTTACCCCTAAAGTATTAATAAATCTGTATTCTTGCGTGAATCACACGGAGTTGGCGTAATAAAATAGCAAGCTGCAGTCACCTCTTGCATAATTTTGTATTAGTCAGTCCCCGATTCTTCATAGGATACAAAGGGTTAAGCTGGCTGGATCCGGTCTCTTGATGAAAAGATAAAAGGGAACATTCACAATGACCGAAAATCAAAATTAGATTTTACAATTCACCTGGAAACTTCAAACGAAAAAAATCAATAAAAAGACAATACAAACGTGAAAAAGGATAGGAACTCGGAATAGCCGGACTTGGTACCAGCACTAGCAAAAGCTAGATCTAGGCTTAATCTAGTTTATGGATGGCAGGACCTCCCTTTTCTCCGTCCCGTTTTCCAATAGTAAAATTAACATACGAATAAAATCGAATACTTGCAGACTACTAACTCCACGACTATCATACAAATAAAAACCAATACGGATAGACTTTTAACTCAATGACTACTATCTTGAAATCGGAAAGAAACAGATAAACGTTATTTTTAATGAAGGGTTAAGGAGTGGTTGTCGCTTACCTAGTTTGCTGGTAAAACGCTGTCACACTACGAAAGAAAACTGAAATTAAAAGTAGTATAAATTTCAAAGAATAGACCATATCCGAGTTCTGGTATTCAGACTCACCAGTTGTGGTTTGTCCGCCCTACGTCATAAACGTGTCCGCCCCATGTGACCAACTCCATGACGTTTTAGGCTCTATGACGTGACGTTTTCTATACTGTGACGTTTTGAAAAGTAGTCTGGTAAATCCTAATACCATAGGTCGGATATGGTCTATTGAAATGATATTAAACAGTGACCACAGATACAGATCAATTTTTTTCTCCAACATTTTTACCAAAATAAAATAAAGACTAAAAATAGTATAGTGAAGTAAAATACAAAAATACCCAATTTACATCAAACACGGTATATTTTGTTATGCTGTGCACGTGTTTCAAGGGGTTACCTCTCATCAGCAGCATTATAATCAAACGAGGAAAGCCATATTCCTAAAGTAGTCCAAAAAGAAGTACTCTACTAAAAATATCGAAATGGGAGACCAAATCCAGTACCAATGACATCCACCGAGTACCTCAGTATTTTGAGTGGGTAGAGAATTTTAATAAAAACAGTAAATTTCTATAAAACGCAAGGTAAATTTTTCATGTCAGACAAGTCTGACTATCGGGCTGGTGAATACTCTTTGGGACATCTGGTCCACCAACAGTGACATCGGCCCAATGGTTTCAAAATGCAAAAACGCCCAAGTTACATCAAACACGGTATATTTTGGTTTGCTGTACACGTTTTTCAAGGAGTTACCTCTCATCAGCAGCATTAGAATCAAATGAGGAAAGCCATATTTCTAAAGTAGTCAAAAAAGAAGTTCTCAACCAGAAATATCGAAATGGGAGGCCAAATCCAGTACCAAGGACATCCACCGAGCGCCATACACTAGTTCAATTATCTGTACCAGAAAATTACGAAAATTCCACGAATCGTGTGGATGAAATAAAAAAAAATACAACAGATTCATTCATGTATTAATTCATACTTTTTTTTTATTTCAGATTTTGGTGATAACCGAAAGCTTTACCAGACAGATATTTTAGGAAACATTCTCTGAAAAAGTCATATATTATATTGAACTTATCAAATACAGTAATTCTTTTCTAGCCGTTTCATTTCTTAAGAGTGCACGAACAATAAAATATGATATGCATTGCAGCATGAAACATCCTACAAAGGAATGCTTAAAACAAAGAAAAATGTACAATTCATAAAAATCACATGGTAATCTGTATACTGAATAAATCAAAACAGTCTGAGAAATTCACTGATCTTGAACGTTTTACACTGACATTTAATTTTTACTTTCTGAAGAAAACACTACCAACTTTGAAATGTATAGGCCATGTTGCTGATAATTCAACATTTAAACCTAGGGTGAGATCGCTAAGTACCTTACACCTATACTTGGAACATTGCGGAAGCTCACTAAAAAAGATAAATTTGACTCAAATATCGATGTTATTTCATATTTTTATACAAAATGTAATTAACAATGAAGGGATATAGAGTAAATGCAAATGAGACAAACTCTCTACAAATATATAGTAAAACCAAGCAATGGAACCACGCTTTTATTGCTGTTCTTCATCTTGAAGTCACCATGAGGCCTTCAACAATGAGCATTACTTATACCTCATAGTAAGTTCAAGACGGCCCTAGCACTGGTTTGAGCGGAATTCATCGCTAATTGCCGAGCAACGATACATCCATGTCTTTTTATTGGCAAAGTGTTCTTACAATCGCTGTCATCCATTGCCCGACAAATAGATTAGTAGAAGACGAGCACAACATTTAAACAACTACAGGGCACTCATCGAGTCAATTATAAGAAAACTTGGCATTGTAAAATCATGAGACGTGGGCACAATAAACAGGTGGTCAGAAAAAACTTCATAAGCTCATATCGCAATGGTTTGTTTTATCCTGATATTATACCTTACTAGCTGGAAAGGGACCGATGTCATGTTTACAGGGATAATCATAATTTAAAACAAAAATCGATCCATGACAACTAGTTAAGAAATGATTAATAGCAGCCATATGTTTCTATTATTCTTACCATGGGCTGGCACTTTCTGGCGAATGTTTTGCCCCGAGCGACCAGCGAGGGTAAAATATCCCCATTGGTGCAAGCCGGTGGTAAAGAAAAATATAAATATTTGGCTCTTGTTAAATATCCGATGAAGGGAATTTGCGAAGTACACATTGAAGAAGCGCCTTTTTACCCCGGAAGTTGGTCTTTGAAGTTGCAAAAACTGGTGTAAAAACTATATATGACGTTTCCCATAAGTATATATTAAATGGTTCAATCACCGTCGTGGAAGCAACATGCTAATCCTTCCGGAGTACCTGTTCATTCGAGTTAATACAATAAGATAGGAAAAAGAAGGGAAACGGGGAATGTGTCAAAGAGACAACGACCCAAAGGGGAGTAATAACAACTCAAAGCCACCATAAGATCTTCAATGAACGGTGAGGAAACCCCACACCCAACGGCAGGTCAGAGTCGGCCCCTAAATAAAGAGTAATCAAGTTCAGCGAAATAAACATCATCCTAGACTCCCATAGACATAAAGTGAACTAAGTAGAAAACAGACAAGACACACAAAGGCTTAATAAATTTTCTGACTTAGGACAGGCGCAAACCTGCTGCGGCGGGGTTAAACTAGTTTTATTGGGCCCAAACCTTCCCCCAAGCCTATGTGATAAATAGAAAGACAATAGTAAAAACAGTAAAATTCAGTTGGCAACAGGACTGAATCAATTGTGAAAAATTAAGCTGAAAGAACTAAATATACGGAGGAGCCTTTATTTTGAATGCTGTGTTTTATTTCTGCGCTTTATAGCTGCCTAACGCCATTGTTTTTCTCTGTTCTCGTTTTGGAAATGTCTTTGAACTTCAATTTTGTAATCATTATTCCTTTGTTTCGTCGATAGTCTACTGACGATTTCATGACTGTCTTTTAAGAAGCAGAAGCAGATATGCTTACTCTACCGATGCACCTGATCTCATCCATGTTTTTATTGGGTCCGTATTGTTCATCTTTGTGTGTGTGTGTGTGTGTGTGTGTGTGTGTGTGTGTGTGTGTGTTCATTTTTCTTTTCTGTACTCATGTTGTGTCTCTGTTTCTTTGTTGTTTCCGATGTTGCCATTGTCCTTGGATTATTTGTTTTGGATTGACAGTTCGGGTCTTACTTACTTTTAAAATTGGCTGAGTGGTAGTTATTCAACCATTCATGGTCGTTCATAGACTTTTCTATCGAGTAAATAAGATCGAGGGTCTTCATGCTCTTTTTTTGTTGTTTTTGTTACGGAACATGATATTTAAAGTTCAGCATTTAAATGAAAGTGCATGTTGGTGTTTGATTTTTTTTTCAAAATTGTTGATGGAACAAACAATAGGGATTTTAATGGGAACAAATTCCTTGAAACTTCTTGTTGACCATTCTCCTTTTTCGCGTGAAGCAAAAAATTTAAATGGGTATTACTAAAAACAAAATACCGAAGTTATTGTGAATTTAATTTCTGCATATTTGCATTGCGACAACTTATGTCTCTTCAGGGTAGATCGAATCAAAATAATTGGAAATCCACAAACCGAAATATGTGTACAACCTGATAGAGAACGAAGTACCTATATGATCTAAATAGAAAAACCAAAACCAGCTAAGAACAGAGCTATGCAGGAGTGAGATACTACATAGTTTTTATTTTTTATTTTGAAAACAACGCGATAGAATACCGAAGGAACAAAGGAATGAAATTTACAAAAATCGAAGTCCAAAGGCATGGCAAAAAAGAGAACACAAAAAACAATGACGCCAGACACAAAACAACGACGCTAGACAGACGCAAAGCACAGAAACAGAAATCACAATATTCAAAACAAAGCACTCACAGTGTGAACTCCAGTGAAACTGAGAGTGACATCAGGTGCTCCGGAAGGGTAAGCATGTCCTGCCCTGTTAACAGCACCCGTCACACTGCAAGTGAGGAAAATATGTTTTTGAAGGATCTGTTAGGTAGCTGATTGGTTAATGTCATTTTCTAACCCTTAGACAGAACCAATTAAAATCCGCGGTACGTGTTACTTCTCTCACCCTCAAACAGTACCATGGTTGGATTTTGAAATGTTTTTAAAATAATCGTTAACAAGGACAAATCGGTTCCACAAACATCACTAACGAAGACAAAAATAAAATGATATACGAGATAACACAAAAAACTCAAGCACTCACAGTGTTAACTCCCTTAAAAACTGAGAGCCGACATCAGATGGTCCAGAAGGGTAAGCATGTCCTGCTCTGTTAACAGCACCCGTCACACTGTGAGTAGGTCAATCCAGGAAAATGTCAAAGTCGGTAGTCAAATCCGGGAAGACGTGAATCTAGCTGAAAATGTCCACTTTCATTTGGGATACTGACACGTCATATCTTTCGATGATGTTATGGTGACGGCCATAGAATTTTGAGGGATTAAATCAACATAGGATGAACAAATCCCTGACTAAGCAGCTTTTTGGACCGTGTTTTTGCTGTGTTGAAAAAATCACTGTACAAACTACACGCTCGACAGTAGCGAATCAACTGTGAAATGTACACTCCATAGGCTGGAGAGGTAGGATATTGCTGCTAAGAAAGGGAAAGTTCACAATTAGGAAATTAAAATCATCACGCTTATCATACAGCCTAGACTTCAAACGTCCATTTTCGTCAATATACAATAACAGATCTAGGTACGAAGCTGAAAAGGAAACCAAAAACAAAATTTATGATTACAGCTTCCGATATACATGTATAAACGAAGTCCTTCCACTTAACTATGGAGCTTGGAATTATAGATACAACTTTTACACTCCATTTTGATATATAACTTGAACTTTTGTAGTAGATCAGTGTAAATGCACGTCTTAATTATAGACTCCTTGACAAACGCTGTGTTTGTGTCTACCAAACAAAAAAGTATAAGCTTCTTTTACTGGTGATAGCTCTCTTTTTAATTCAGTATCTTACGGCTCTCATAAAATATTCGTCTGATTAAAAGTAAATAATATCCAGACAAATGAAAAACACACCTGACAAAATTTCAGATTTATATCATGTACCATGACAGAGAAATGCTTAAATTACTCCAAAAGGTTCCACAACTGATTAAGCCTCAAAACACATCCAAAGATATGGGAGTACCGTACAAAACTGCGGATTAGATGTTATTTATCTTTGAAGAGACACAGAAAAATCACTCAATTATTCATCAAGAGGCAGAGATTCACCATGTCGATTATAAGTTAGTATTTACAAAAGTCTGAAAACGGACCTATAGATATTGCATAATTATACAAAATTGTGACACATAAATATTAAAAGGTTTTGGTTCACCTTCGAATTTCTCACATCATTAATAAGTTAAAAAGAATGAACAATCTTAAAAGTGTAAGGCGAAACGTATTATTAGTTTCAAACTATACAAGGTGGGAACCGTAATGAAAATGATAAGAGAAAGTAACAAAGTCAAAAAAAGAAAAAAAAAAGAAAAAAAAAAGAAAAAAAAAGAAAGAAAAAAAAAGAAAAAAACCAAAAAAACGAATAAATACAGGAATTAATTTACAGTAACTTTCGAAGACTTTTTTCTATTCAGACTACCAAAAAGGTAGGCATGGAGTTAAAGGGGTCAAGGTTTAGGATTGCATGAACTGTCAAGTACGGTGATAAATACGATGAATTACAGACTTTGAAGAACCTGTATCGCTCATCTGTACAACTGAGTGTAGAAATTGTCATATAACATGTATGAACTTCCATGTCAACGAAAGGGTAATTTTTTTTTAAACTGTGCTAACAAGAATTATTTTATATGGACTAACAGTAAAATATTTTCCTTACTACTTGCCATCTTTGATAATGGACGGGTCTGGAGGACATGATTTTAATAAGAACTATCGTGCAGCATGCAATATGCTTTTGGAAGGGAAGATCTTTGAATGTACTCCATTATCAAACTTTTTCCCCATTTGTCATGTTTGTGTAAGGTTAGAAAAAGGGAAAGGTAAAATTTGTTTCGGAATGACATGATATTCACAAATGCAAATTAAAAATATGTTAAACAAAGCAGCACAATGATAAAATATGCCAAGTAGGCTGAAAACACAAAGTAAACAGACATCATTTCAAGGATAACCCATGAAAGCGTGAATGCTTATTTCCAATAGGGTCCTTGCATGATAATAACTTACTAGACATTAGATATATATAAAATTGTTTCTGATCAACATGGAATACCTTTTGATTGCTAAAAAATTGTTAAATTGCTTTTAATTAATGTGTTTTAAGGTCAAGTCGAAGTAATTGACAATGTCCTAAGTAGTGATAGGTTATGCATATCCCGTGGCCGCCGCCTTGCCGCGCCCACGGGATATGCATAACCAGTATAGGTTTATATAGAATAACAAAAAAGCTTTAGCACCTTCACCCCACCCTCAAAAAAAATTACCCTGGAGTACACCGAAGTGGAAAGAGTTACACAGAAAAAGTGATAAAAAAAAATTAAAATTTTTGACCCCCCTTCCCAAAAAAAAAA
>MJUU01040689.1:0-16189 GCA_002080025.1 Modiolus philippinarum
TGTGTCCATATTTGTACTGTGTCCAAACACACTTAAATTTACACTTGCAATATTGATTCAGGGTTCAATTCGGGGAGGGTTATAACTGAGTGTCAGCAGTGACAGCTCTAGTTGTTAAATGGTTGCATGTTGGTAAGGCACATATTCTGTATGATTGTTTTTTTTTCAAGTAATTTTTTGTTGTGGTACAATAATGCCATCATGCGTATCATGCACTTTTGGCGCAGCAGTTTATTGTCTTTTATTTTGTAAAACTGTTTGAGCAACTAGATAGAATTTTTGTATAAGGTCTCACTTGAAATACTGTAACAAAATTTTCAGAAAATTAGATATTGTAAGTTTCAGAATAAGGAAATTTGTAAACCCATATACAATGTATACTTTGTAAGTCAAGTGCAATCACTACCATTGGCTAATGGGCAGGGGTATCTTTTGTGATCAGCAGATCACATTTTCTAGTTTAATCATATTCTGTTGCTGTGCAAGAAAGTTTCTATTTTAAAGTTAATTTGTGTAATTTATTTTCAGTTTTGTAACCTCTTCCTGTGACGACCTTAGAAACTTTTAGAATGTATATGGTACGGTGCTGTCGTCATCTGAAGACATTTATGTCTCAGGTTTATAACTTTAGTTCGAGCTGGCGGGACGTATTATGGTATACCGGTGTTCATCCGTCCGTCAACACGAATGGGACTTTCAATTAAAATGGCATTTTCCGTCCACATGTCACAGTCTAACCGGATAATGCTTAATTTTTCTTTAAACTTTGCAAGATTATCGAGTATGACAGAAGAAAACTTTTTTAAGATCATTTTTTTCTTTTCCAAACTTATGGAACTTTGAATTTTGGGGGAAAAAAGTAAATTTCGTCTTTATTATTGAAAACCTTGATATTCTTTTATTGTGTCGCCTGCACCTAGTGAGGCCCGTCATGGGTTTCTTGATTACCTGATTAGAAAGGCATTTTTTAAATGATTATTTGATTACAAGGGCATTTATTTAATGATTATTTGATTATTAGCTTGCATTTCATATACTTTTTGATTTCTAAGCCAAAAATTTATTGATTACCAAGGTAAAAATTTAATGATTATTTGATTACCAAGGCAAAAATTTAATGATTATTTGATTCCTAGGACCCTCCCTTGTGCAGGACAAACACACATAGGGATCACTATCCGTCGTCTTGCGTCAGTCTGTATGGCTCAAAAATTTTAAGCATTATCCGCATCTCCTCCTAAACCGTTTGGCATTTTTCAACGAAACTTGCAGGAATGCTTCAGTATATATTGAAGATGTGCACTATGCATTTTGTTTTTCTTTGATTTGTATTTTCCAGATTTTATACTGTTTTTGGACTTTGTCATTTTCGCTTACTGGGGTCTTGAGGGTACGTCTCCATTATCCGCAACTCCTCCTAAACCGCTAGGCACTTTTCAACCAAACTTGCAGGAATGCTTCAGTATATATTGATGATGTGCACCATGCATTTTGTTTTTCTTTGATTTTGTATTTTCCAGATTCTATGCTGTTTTCGAACTTTGTCATTTTAGTTTATTGGAGTCTAAGGATATGCCTACATTATCCTCAACTCATGATAAATGGCCCTGTATGTTTCTATCAAACTTGGAGGGATGCATGACTCAGGTTAATGTTTGTGTTAATGTTCATATCTGAGAAACTACATGTGGCACATCAATCATCTTTGGTCAGTGGATGCGTCTTGAAGAGTGATGCTGCTTCAGATGATAATTTGGTCACCCTGACCTACATTTTACGCTTCAGTGACTCAGGATATGGTTTATTTTAAGGTTCATATCTGAGATACTACATCAATCACCTTTGGTCAGTGGATGCATCTTGGAGAGTGATGATAGCGCTGCTTCAGATGATATTTTGGTCACTCTGACCTACATGTTATGCTGTCATGACTCAGGTTATGGTTTGCTGCAAGGTTCACATCCGAGAAACTACTTGAGGCACATCAATCAGCTAAGGTTAGTGGATGCGTCTTTGAGAGTGATGCTGATTCAGATGATGATTGAGTAACTCTAACCTACATTTTATGCTTCAATAACTCGGGTTATTGTCTGTGTTGAGGTTCATATCTAAGGTTCATGGCTGCTTTTAAGAATTAATATTTTGAAACTTTAACAGAATTTGGAAATTAAATTGCTTCAGGCGAGGGTATTAGCTGTCGTTTCCGACTGCTCCCATCTTGTTGTCATAGAATTTTGATAGATTAAGTTTGTGGACGCTAATTCTCCCACAACTTTCATTGGATTTCAACCAAAATTAGTAATATGGATCAGGTGAGCTATACAGGCTCTTGAAAGCCCCTAGTTTGCGTTTACACTGTGGAAAGTGTCAGACATGTGTTTTGTAATTGAATCATCGTGTGTGTATGCTGATTCCGGAAAATTCACAGGTGATTGAATGTATGGCAAGCCATATTTATATTTAATCAACGTAATTCAATTATCCTATAAATTTTATATATTGCTTAGGTATTAACGTGGAAGTACCCAAACTGCACAGTGTACCCAAATTGCACCAATCTATATTATCAGATATTAAAAACCATGCAATTTGAAAATTTATGACATCTTCAAACAGTTGTATAAATCAAAAGGACGGAATTAAGGTAAGGAAGCTGAGCTCGCTTTTTTGGCAGTGCCATTTTCATATTATAATCATCATTGTCCGTTCTTAGACATCAATTTTGTTATACCAATGGTAAATTAGATACTGAAATTTATGATAAAAGGGACGATTTTTCTTTTCCCATAGTTGATTGTCCATTCCTGGATGGCGATGTTCCATTAGCGCCATCATATGGTGTTTACATATCTCAACTTGTTCAATTTGTTCGAGTATGTAATAACGTTTGCGATTTTAATGAACGGAATCTTTTCATAACTGAAAAACTATTTCATCAGGGTTTTCGTTATCATAAACTGGGTAAAACGTTTACATAAATTTTATCATGATATAAAGACTTAGTTCATAAATAAAATGCAACCTGTAAACATCTAATAAGGCTGGTATTTCACATCCCTTATTTTACGGTAATGTTTTACATAAAACTAAAAAAATGCTTAAACTCGCCTAACAAACGTATAAACCTTTATAACTCTAATTCATTAGGGTTATAATTACGGTATTGTCGTCAAGTCATTACGTATGGCCTTCTTTGGTATTAACATTGATTTTTTGATAGGGTCTTTGCATCTTAACCAAACACATTCTAAAATCAGTATTGCATGGGTACGGGTTATGTATTCTGGTATATGCATGTTATCATTATGCTAAAACCCCCCACTGGAAGGGATCTTGGTGGAAGCTGTATACTACGGTTACATAATTTGCTGGCATGTAGGTTAACTGCTAGTAGTCTTTTGTTATTTCACGTTTATGTCCGCATACTTAGTTCTTTCAGTTACTATTTTTCACAATTGGCTCAGTCCTGTTGCTAACTGAATTTTACTGCTGTTACTATTGTTTTTTTCATTTATCACATTGGCTAGGGGGAGGGTTTGAGCCCAATAATACTAGTTTAACCCCGCCACAGCAGGTTTGCGCCTGTCCTAAGTCAAAAAATTTATTACGCCTTTGTGTGTCTTGTCTGTTTTCTACTTAGTTTACTTGATGTCTAGGAGTCTAGGATGGTATTTATTTCGCTGAACTTGATTACTCTTTATTAAGGGCCCGACTGCCGTTGAGTGTGGGCTTTCCTCACAGTTCACTGAAGATTTTATGGTGGCTTTGAGTTGTTTTTACTCCCCTTTGGATAGTTGACTCTTTGACACATTCCCCGTTTCCCTTTTTTTTTCTATAGTATTTAATTTTCGTCGAGCACATACATGATTCCTATTCGCACATATTTTTTGTAGGAAGATTACAACGGAACACGGTCTTAGGCAAATTCACTGTAGTGTTATGAAGAGTTAAATGATCATTTGATTGGTCTCAACCGACCGTCAATTGCACTATGTACGTGCCTCGGAAAAAGTATGTCCCTTGTCTGTACAACTACCTAAAATATAAAAACGACACGAAACTGTTGAAATGCATTAGAATCGCAATAACAGTAAATTATTAGAATATTCGGGGAAGTCAATCTTGATTGAACATTAACTTGAAAAATATCCGTTTACAGGTTTTCATGTAAATTGCATGTTTGACCGTCAAATCTACGATTGACACCCCGGACATTAAAATAATGTACTTTTATTGCTTAAATAGTTATTATTTGCATCAAAGAATCAACAAGTTTTTTATCATTCATATCACCCCAGAACCTTGCATAAACCCTTACCCGAACCCAAACCCTAATGAACCCTAACATATATATATACAGTTATCATGAAATGAATCGTTTTTTTATAGCGTATTCAGACTGTTCAGATTTCACTTATTCTTGTTGCTTTAAACTTGCAAAGTAACGAGTGTATTTCGAAGCATATAGTTCTTTTGTTTAGATGCATTTGAGTTTTGCTGATCCTTCTCCATTTCTGTATTTTTTTGGTCGCCATTTTTCCAACCTAAATTACTTGTTTTGATTGGTATGAATAAATAAAAAAACTTTAGAATATTTATCTTAAATAGAAATAAAATATTAAAGTTATCATGAAAGTGCACTCGTTTTATTCAATAATTATAAGTGCCTACATTAAGAAAAGGGTTGCTTTTTCGATATGTTACAGAAGGGCCTATAACCTTCCTACCAAGCTGACATTTAGACACGAATGATGTTTAATAAAGGAATCTAACAATCACCTGCCAGAGTTAAAATATAACAGATACATGTATCATTAGTTTTAAATGGCTTTGTTTACTGCTTAGCTGTTCTTGTTTAGCTTCATGATAGGTAGGGAAAGCTCTCATAATAAAAATGAAAATGATCTTCCTTACCGAGAATATGTTTGAATTGGATTCAGCAAAATTCAAAACTTGTTCTGCGATACCTATGTATTTGTGTTAGACAAGGTATTCCATAATTGTTCAAAGAAAACAACGGCAATAGAATCCCAAAAGAACAAACTACAAAGGAGTGGAATTTACAAAAATCGAAGTCCAAAGACATGGCCAAAACGAGGACACAGAAATCAATGACGTTAGGCAGATACAATGCACAGAAATCGAAATCACAACATTAAAAACAAAGGCACTCACAGTGTGAACTCTAGTGAAACTGAGAGTGACATCAGGTGCTCCGGAAGGGTAAGCATGTCCTGCTCTGTTAACAGCACCCATCTCACTGAAAGTGAGTAAATCTAGGAAATTGTCAAATCCGGGAAGACGTGAATCTAGCTGAAAATGTCCGCTTCCATTTGGGACACTGACACGTCATATCTGTCAATGATGTTACGGTGACGGTCATATAATTTCTTGAGGGATGAAATTAATTTAGGTTGAACAAATCCCTGACTGAACAGCTTTTGGGACAGTGATTTTGCTCTGTTCAAACAATCACTGTACAAACTACTCGCTCGACAGTAACGAATCAACCGTGGAATGTACACTCCATAGGCTGGAGAGGTAGGTATATTATTGATTCAAAGTTGATTTTTTTCTTGAAATAAAACTGAAATGAGTGGCTTCTTCTTTGAAAACAGAAAAAACTAAGATATCTAATCAGTTCAATGCCTTTCTTAAGATAGTGCAGCTGGTATATGTGTGCAGAAGGCAGTTCACCGGGGGCTCATTATCAAGCCATGCTCAAAACTTGAGAGTTAAAATGTGTTGAAGGCTGGGTTTGCATAATTGGTATAATTTATATTACAACATCTTAATATTTAGTACACATATTCTGAATAATACAAAATAAAGCGCTTAATAATCACTTTGCAATAATCAATGTCTCAATGCTTGTATTCTTGGCCAAAAATTCCAAAATTAAAAAAAATAATCTTCAAATCTTTACTTGAAAACAAATACTAAACCATATCAAGAGTCTAAGTCGACAAAATAATTTTATTTAGGCCCACTGACGTGATATTTTGTTTCAAATTTATATTAATATATATGAATATATGTATTAGTATATGAAAATATGGACAAGGACAATTCATATTAATGTCAACAAAATATCAGAATATAGGAAGGTAAAGTACTCCATTCACCTTGAAAAATGACGTTTTAGTGTAGATTTTTCTCATAAAAGAGTTCTCTTTTCTAACTGTATTATTTCCTTTCAAAAAAGACATTGATTAATAAAAGAATTCTATCATGGATAGAATAGCACCATATGCACATTATTATAATATCAAAATGATGTTCATTGTTGTTTTTTGCACCTTGCCGATCTTTATTCTTTTTATACTCCATTTATTCTTTTAACAAGAGTCTTAGTAAAAATCACGTGATCAAGTGACTTGCACATGCGCGATTTGATTTTTTTATTGTACAATTATAATCTACACATATTGTACTATATCAAAATTCAAGGTGGACCGGAAAACGGCCTTATTGCAACCAATTCTTTACAGTAACATCAGTATTTTTTTTATTTAGATATATTGTATCAATTTTTTAATGTCGAAATTACAAACTTTAGATTTCAGTGTGATCTTGTAATACAAAATGATACACTATTTATAATGTTAACAAACATCTATGGAGACACCTATATGATAAGAACAGCAACACTATATGATAAGTACAGATTGACGGCGCATTTTACCTACAATGAGGAAATTACCGGTTCGTGAGTTGCGATCAGTGCCATTATAACTTCGAACAAGTGCCTAAAAAGGAAAACTCCTTAATTACAAATCAATCAATCGATTAACCGATTAAATTAAGATTCTGATATGACGCTCATCTTTTGCTTTGTTAACCTCATATGCTTATTCTTTTTGTCTTTTTTAAACTTAATAAAGCAGTCATACAATATTTTAATCACTAAATGGAACATGCTCTACTATACCCACTTCGATTCTAAGATCACCGTGTTTGATATTTAAAAAAGACAGTTTTATTTTATAAGCTTATAGGCAACTTCTATTTAATAAAATGTAATCCATGAAATAATGTCTATGAACACAATTCCATTATGAAATTTTGTCCAAGACACAATATCATGAAATAATGTCATCAGCCATGAAAAAATGTCCATCATTCATTAAATCTAATTCATAATAAAATTTAGCCATTGACAAAATTTCATAATCAAATAATGTCCATGAAATTTTACCAGAATTTCCAAATCAAATAACTTCTGAAAAATCTAGGCAAAAAAATCAAATGATTACAATGATTTTGATGCATGCTTGATACTGGAATCATTACACATGTTACATATAACTTTTTATTAACATGAAATCAATTCAATAAAGGAATCGTAGAATGTGTCTTTTCAGTATGTAGGAGGCTATCACTGTGCTCTTTTTTATGTCCACTCTGCCAAAAGGTAGGGGGCATATTGGTTTGATACCCTTCCATCTATCCTTCCGTACTTTTTAAGTTTGTCTGCCCATATGAGTCTACAAGTGTCTATGTACAAATAGATGTTTGTACCTATAAAAGTTTTTGTAATTAGCAGACAATATATCAATTTTTGTGCTTGCAATATTGGCCTCTTTAACTGGTATCATGTATATTAGCATCAAAGCTTTGTTACAGACTCAAGTATCGCGTTGGCATGCTTCACTCTTTTTTTCTGGTATTCTCCATCTATTATAAATTGATTCTGAACTTTGCTTGTACCATTATTTTTAATTGTCAATTTCGTCACCTGTGTGACTTTTTAAAATCATTCATTGCACTGTTTGCAGTTAATGTACAAGATCCCATAGCATATCTTGCTATGAAATCTTGTCCCAAATGCAAGTTTAAATTATCTCCCTTCTGTTTGGACATAATTACACGATACCTTTCCATGAAATAATGTCCTATGATGATAAAATTACATATGGAAAAAATGTCTTCATCCCGACATTTCATAGGCAAGGACACAATTTCATTACCTAAAACTATGAAATTTTGTCCAGATGAACATTATTTCACAGGTAAAATTTTGCTTTACAAATTCACATCCAACATGAATTGAGACAGTGTGACAAAGACAAAACAAATAAACAAAAATGACCAAGAAAGCCACATAACTAAAAATAGTAATGGTGGATTACATGATACCCCGCCACGTTTCACAAAATTTCTTAGTTAAAAGGGGCATAACTCTCCACACCGATGTGTACCGCTGAAACAAAAATTATACTTGGCCTGTGTTTTGTGGTAAACAATTTACATACAATGTTTATAGGCAGTATGTTATTTCATCCACAAGTTATGAGTAAAAAACCCGAAAATTTGCAAAATTTCAAAGTTTCAAGGGCATAACTCCAGAACCCCTTGGACCTCAGAACCCAAAATCGAACTTGACCTGAGTTTTGTAGTAAACAACTTGCATACCAAGTTTGAAGACCTTGTGTTATTTCGTTCACAAGTTATCAGTCGGAAACCTTCGGGGGACGGACGGACAGACGGACGGACAGACAGACAGACAGACAGACAGACAAACAGACAGACGGACGGACGGACACACGACTGAGGGTATCACATAATACTTCGCCACTTCGTGTGGCGGGGTATAAAAAGCACGTCTAGCAGTGTGAACCCTTACAAAAACTGAGGTATCATCAGGTGCTCCGGAAGGGTAAGCATGATCTGCTCCGCGTATGGCACCCGTCACACATCAAAAATGATGTAAAACAGGGGATGGATGTAGCGTTGTTCAACATTTAGAAAGTGAATTCCGCTCAAACTGGTGCTAGGGGCCGCCTTGAACTTACTATGAGGTAAGAGGGTTTGCTCTTTGTTGAAGGCCTCATGGTGACTGCAAAATGAAGAACAACAATGAAAGCGTTGTTCCATTTGCTTAATCTTACCATGTATTTAAAGGGATTTTTTCCCATGTACATTTACTTTATATCCCTTTATTTGTTCATTCTCTGTGTCAATCTATGTGTTTTTGCATGCAGCTTTCCAGCATATTTTATTTCCAGCTTCAAATCCAATATTGTCCTCTAAGACCCGCCTCGAATTTAAAAAAAAAACAAAACATTTGATGGGCATATTTAGAAATAAACAAACAAGTTAAAATTCTTGTCGAACTGCGATAAAGGTAAAACAATATATTTATACACATATAATGTCAAAACATGATTAAATAAAAGAAAATGTGTCCATTGGACACGGATGCCCCCGCCATACATATAAATCGGCAAACAGGAAGTAGATGAGTGAGGGATTTTAAAAGGGGAGACATGGTACAACTCATCATACCAAAGCTTCATACCAAATATCAAATCATTCCTGCATACACAAGCTGAGAAATCCTTGACCGAAAATTTCGGACATACGTTCGTACGGACGGACAGATATATAGACAAGGGTAAAACTTAATTCCCTCGACGCCTAACGGCAAGGGCATAAAAACAAAAGACAGAGGTTAGGATGGGGAATTTGTTTGTTTATTTATACTTCCACGAAGTGCCCTACAACACTCTTCACTTTATTTAGAATAGAAGTAGATTATTACAATTGAGCTCTATGCGAATAAAAAAATGGTCAGACCTAATATTTGTCTTCAACTACACGCTATCGCTCGGTATAAATCATTGACAAATATAAGCTCTGCCCATGTTTTTATTCGCATAGAGCCCGTTTGTAATAATCTATTTCTTATTTTTTTTATTTTAACGCCCCACCTTAACACTAAAAGAGGTAATAAAATACACTATAATTTATCTTATTCCGAAATTTGTAGTATTGTCATGGATGACGCTCGACCATCGTAAACATACATCTTGTTCAACACCATTACATATACTTTATCATTCACTGCTAAATGCTCCAAAACTGTAACAGAATTTGTCTGGTATGAAGAAAGATAAATAGAACCAATATCGATGTCATTTTTATAAACATCAGCCCTTACAGAATCTGAGTTAGTCATGATAAACACAGATATAAGGTACAGTCCTGGTCTGGTACATGTAAACACTCCTGTGGATCCCAGATCTGTTATATTGCTGTTGTTTATTCCATTTGTAGTGTGGATGTCAGAGAACAGGACTTTAGATAAATATGAATATGTTTTCTCTTTAGCACTAGCTGTTACTGCAACTGAAAAAGCAATGTTTAATATGATAAATATTGAGTAATTGTTCATCATCGTGATGTTTGAAGTACCTGAAGGACAGTGACATTGACTAAGACAGATTGTCTTCTATTAGTCTTTTTGTCGGGAAACAGATGGAAGCAGTCGTAATAACACTGCCAGTTAATTTTATGATTGTTGACAAATCTCGCATACATGAGTAAAACGGCATGAATGTAGCGTTGTTCGACATCTAGCAATGAATTCCGTTCAAACCAGTTATAGGGACCGTCTTGAACTTACTATGTGGTATGAGCATAGCTTATTGTTAAAGGATGATGGTTACTTCAAGATGAAGAACAACAATAACATATTGTTCTGTTGCTTTATTTCACAATGTATTTTCAGATATTTTACGAAAGGATATGGAGTAAATGAACATGAGACCATAACACATATGTAAACTCCAACTGCAATAATTTTAATGAGCTGTATGGCCATTTCGGAAATTAATTCCTCATCAGCAGCACTAGAACCCAAACAAAGGAAATCCATAATTTCAAAAAATGTTTAAAATGCATAAGACCAAACGAAATCCGAATAATCAGTAATATGAAATATACCTAAGGACAAAACTACGATGGAGGGAGTTAATCCTTATTTTTTAGAATTTACATAAATTTAGATAATAGTTATTGAACAAAGTGTACACATGGGATACTATCTCATGTACAAGTACACCATATCTAAGAAAAATAAAGAGAGACTTTTTCTGAAGTGCATTTAGTCCATATCCTTTCAATGTTTATTTAAAATGACCTAGCCAGGGGCGTTGTCATTACCGCTGTCATAAATAATACCACTGCCCTATTTACAGTCTATATTTATGCAAAAGTAACTTGTGTAGAGGGATTTATCCAGTTTACAGATTGTCTAAGGACCACGATAAGGATCGTGTATCTTGTTATGGCCCGAGCAGAAGGCAAGGGCTGTAACAAGGAACAGGTCAATTACAATATCAAAGTCTTTAGACAGTCTGACTTTAAATATCTTTTAACAACATTTCAATTCATTGTTTTATCCAAAGACGAGTTTTGATATAGCAAGACATACAATAAATTTATTCCAGATCTTATGAGCCGCTATTGCTATTTTCCCAGATCTCATTAGATCTTTTCTTTTTACAAAAAAAGTTAAAATTGTACTTTTCCTCTATTGGATTTGACTTCATTGCCAGAATCAACATGCTCAACACTGTGGGTTTCTCATAAGAAACCGGAGATGCTTACTCTATCGGTGCACATGATACCATCCGTGGTTTTAATACGGGAATTTTGAGTCGTGTTCATTCGGACAACATTTTTGTGTATTATGCGAAAAAAAATCAATGCATCAATACCTTGGGGTGGAATCACTAATTAATGAACACTGTTTAGCCAAGGGTGATTTATATTTAATCGATTTGTAGCGCTTCAGATTACTTGTTTTTCGTCAATTAAAATTTAGTAAAATAATTGTCATGCAGGACAAATTATAAGTACACTTCAATTTTATAAATGGTTTGGTTTAGGTGGTATATATTTATATTCAATAGGACTGGATTCCGATTATACTTCTCACTGGTATTTGAGAAGTTCGTTTCCGCCTTCAATTACACGAGAGTTCCTATCTCGAAAGTCCCGTTTGCGTCCATGCTTAACTGTATCATATGTGAGTCCATATTTTTCTTTTCTGTGCTGTGCTTATGTACTATCTACATCTTTTTTATCTATATTGCATTGAATAACTCGTGTATGTGTCTCAAAATTTTCTTCAAACTTCCATTTTTGTAATTTTACTTTTATATCTGTCTTCTATCATTGTCAATAAATAAGACAAAAAGTTGTCTTCTATCATTGTCAATAAATAAGACAAAAAGTGACAAAAAATGGAAAATTTTACGGGAAAAGGATAATAACTCCAAGACATGTTTTCGGATTTTCGTCACTGGTGAGATCAGGTGTACCGGTAGAGTAGGTATCTCCTGCTTCTTATAAGACACCCGCAGTGTTGAACATGTCAAATCAACTAGTAAAGTAAACTCCAGTAGAGGAAAGACCAATATAAGGGGAAAGATCTGTTGTCATCTGGGAAACAGATATCCCATAGTAGTCAACAAGATCGTGTTGTCGACCGTAGAACTTCTGGGAACACATTCGATTACTGAAAATTACAATAACAGGCCACAATTTACAAGATACCTGCACAAGAAAACCACAAATGAAAAACATTGTGTGGTTTTCATGGCAAAAGAAAAATCGCATTTCGGAGAGATCGACCTGTTTTGGCATTGCAAATTACTGCAGAGAGATGTTTTAATTTTTTGGTACAAAATGGAGAAAAATGATATGTGCTGATGCAAAACCAGTCGTTTACAGTTCCAAATTCAATTTTAACTTCATGTCACGCTTAAGGGAGTACGAGTGTCAGATTTCAGATGCATCCGAAATCCTTTGGTTTTATCCATTTAAACAGGGTTGAATTTTTTTGCACATGTATCATGTTTTCTTGGTCATATGTCACTTTAAAATGTTTAAAACACACATTGTATAAAATTTTACCAAATTCCGATTATATTTTCATATATTTTAAGGCATATAAACAGCTTATGGAAATTGAAGGAAAACTCTAGAGAGAACTGTTTCCCGCCAAGATTTTTACGTCTTATATCTAAAAAAATTCTGCCATGGATTTTCAAAATTATTTGCTCATGTTGTTCTATAAGCAAAGGTCTACAAAACGAAAGGTCAGTGTTTTAATTCTAATTACAAAATTTCTGACACTCGTACTCCTTTAACAGTTTCCCCTTTATATAAATTGCGGATCCAGTTTGGACATTATATCACCTTCGTTTTTGAAATCTGAACTCTAGGTATAATAGTTATAATTATGGTGCACATCAAACCTCGTTATAATAATAATGCAAGCCATGCATGCCACATAAATAATTAGTGAAAATCCACAGTTCAACATTTTTTTTCATTTTAACTGCACATGAAGGCGAGATATTTTAGCCAAGCAACTTTTGCATTTATGTAATGAGTTTACATACCCCGGTTATTCTGTTTATGAACCTCTTGTTGTAGACCCTTAATCTGCTGTTCAAGATTTCTATTGGTCTGATTTTGATTTGTTTCGAATAATTCTATGTTCCGCTCGGTTGTGTCAGCCTTTGAAAAGAGAGCAATAAAGTCTTGTTTTCTGGCAGTGGCATCAAGAGCTACGGCGTTCAACTTATTGTTCGTCGTTTTTATCTCTTTTTCGAGAAGTTTTGTCTCGTTTTGTATCTTGGCAACAGTCTGCAAGTCAGATATGGCCTTCAGCTTCTTTAAATTCGCTATTTCTATTTCCAAATTTTTTTTTTATTTTCGTTCCCGTCTGTTTGCTTTAAGGTATCAAAGTCAGCTTTCAACGAATCATATTTGTTCTGGAGGTCATCATATTTATCCCTCATGTCTTTCAGTGCATTACTTTGCTGGCTTAAGGTTTGGCTGTCGTTACGTCTGTCATAATACAGCTCTGTTACGCCTTGCTGTGTTGTCAACAGCTCCTTTTGTAGGTATAAAACTTGTTGCTCTAGTTTACGTCTGTCCTCCCGTTCACTCAACAACATGTTATACAGCGTGTTATAGTGAGTGTCTGTCAGTACTCCTGATGTTGGAGGACTCGTTCGATCATAAAGTAGAAATCCATTGCTTATATTAATATGCACTAAAACTACAACAACCACAAAAAATCTCATTTTGATTTTCAATTATTGATACGCGAGTTACACCTACATTATCTCTTTAACTGATATATTTTATCTCTGTAATACTGGTTTATGTCCCAGTTGCCCTTTTCTATTTACTTTTTCTTTATCATATAATTATTAAAGTTTAGTGTATAAGGTAGAGTTCGATACGAAACTATGTATATTTTGTATATTTTGGGCCGAGATGAAGAATTTCACTTATATTCCAGAACAAAATATACGGATATAAATTCCTTGACTGAACCACAGATTCAGCAGAGAGAAAAAAATGCATAATCATCAATTTTTTGTCTTTTCTATTACACAATTTTGACTGTGCCACATCTATTTCTTTAGGTAAATAAAATAGATAAAAAGACCAATTATAATTCGTAATTAAGGTCACCACTGTGAAAGAGCTCACTGTATTGTTTTGATTATTGTTCTTATTTTTCTCCCAGAGTTGGCAAAAATGTCTTGTTGATATGTTGTGGTTGTCTTCTGTTGGTCTTTTTTGTCGTGCAACGGATGACCACATTTGTAAGAACACATTGCTAGTTTATGTTTTGCCACTTCCGCATTCATGAGTGCAAAAGTATGAATATAACATTGCTCGATATCTAGCAATGAATTCCGCAAACCCGTGCTAGGCGCCGTCTTGAACTTACTATGAAGTATTAGCCAAGCTTATTGTTTAAGGACTCTTTGTGATTTCAAGATTAAGAACAACAATAAAAGCGTTATTTCATTGCTTGGATTCACCATGTATTTGTAGAGTCTTTGTCTCATTTGCATTTACTCAATATCATTTCGATGTTTATTGTTACCATTAAACGGGTTAGTTGGGAGACGAAACCACATGAAACATATTTATTAAAGTTATTGAACACGTGGATATGCCCACGTGTGTTTGTTTATGTTTATATAAAAATTAGAGAAAAGGTGCACTCGATAGGTTGGTATGGCACGGGCTAGTCATGAATTGTAAGGCGGGAATTGTATTACCTATTGTATTGATCGTTTATGTGACACTATCGGCCAAGTGCGAATCGACCCAGGAATTAAAAGGGCCAGCCAGCGATCTTATATCACTTTCAACCATTGAATCGTGGGAATAACCCGATTGTTTATGTTTTGAAGACAAGAATAAAATCACATTAGAGGTAAGTTCTAATTTTATAATATCATATTTGAAGTTCATGTTGTCTAAAAAGGCAAAATATTACGTCTATTTACTTATAAACGTGTATTTAAATGACCTTGTGCTATCCATTATCAACTGACTGAGAATCATTATGACAGTCTATGTTTATCGAATAACTGAAGGTAGCGACTCATTAGTGCAGTCTACAATATTTATACATTTTAAATAAAAAGTTCAATTCAACAAATTACGTTGTTTTTTAAACAGTATATTATGAACTAATAAAGAATAGAATTACATGTTTACGTCACGTCTGCAGCAGATATTTGAATAACCTTAGGTTTTTAGTGTTATTTGTTCTCTGTCTGATTATTGGTATTGCAATGTTTCATTTTAAGCTAATCGGGTAACACATGATTTCTCGAAATTCAAAACCTGCACATGTCGAATAGCAGTAATTGAAAGACCCTGCGTTGAAATGAAATACAGCTATCGTTTGATTATTTCTGTATAAATATGAAATAAGTATCTTTCATACACGTGTGTGTATTTAAACTTTAGATCTTCTAAATGATTAAATTAGCTGCATTGAATTACAGAAAAAACTAAATCAATTTATATAATAAATATTCTTTCTTTTCGTTCAGTGGAATGAATTCAAATGGAACATTTAAATGTTCAAATTGTCAGTACTACAGCGTCAGCTTTGAAGACACCATCGTTCACGCAGATACACACCATCCAGAAGTTGAAATAACGATAAGGATTTTCATTTTGCTGCGTTTTTCTGAAAAAAAAATACGCTGAACTTAGTCATGGATGGTACATATTTAGCCTGCGCAATTCCTCATACAATTTGATGTTAGGAAGTTTTCATTTTGCAGATCATATGTACCTATATTGAAGGTGTGCATATGTTAAGGAGTTAGATTTTGGTGTATTTTTTCTTAAGAATATATATTTGTGACCATAGTTATTTTTTGTTGAATTAGTAACGGATGGTAAATAATTTATCCGTGTAGTTACTACAGTTACATGTGTCATACAAACAAACAGAAATATCACAACTTAGTAGCCTTGCGCTAGGGCATGTCTTCCACTAGTTAGTTCTGTATTTACTACAGTAACAGTTACATGTGTCATACAAACAAACAGAAATATCACAACT
>MJUU01040689.1:21102-37301 GCA_002080025.1 Modiolus philippinarum
AAATTGCCTAGGATCCGCGCCTGAGTTTTATGTCCGATTTGATTGACAGTTCAACTCAAGTCCCATAATACACTCTAAAATTTAGAGGGAAATATCAAATTTATATATCCAGCTTTATTATATCATAATTCATGATTAACAATCCCCAACATATATTTTACCAATGCTACCCCTGAGCGCATTGCAATCTCAACTTTGATCTACGTAGTTGTCGGTCCTTGAACTGAAGTTTTACAATTTCCTGTATAGCATGTAGCATAGCAGACGCCAAGTTGTCATCGTTTGAGGATTGCCAATTTTCACAATTACTTGAGCATTATGTTATTGAAAAGCATAATGCCATTTCATTTTGAAAGTTTTCAGTCAAAATAAAGCCAGCATCACACAAGACCAGTATTCAAATAAAGGGAAAAGGGATAGGCACTATATAATCTCATCTTCAAGGTAAGACATTATCTCATTCATTCGTAATTTCATTTTCAGTAAAATTCATTGTAGGTAGCCTAATAAAAAGATCACTATGAGAACGGTACCTTCACGTACAACGGTACATTGTAGCCCTGTTCGGAACGACCGCGGGCTGAGTAAATGCCTAAAAGACCATTTTGCTTTCATTTCTTAAAAATTACTGTCCATGGACATGGTCAATGAGGGATTTCTCGTTCAACAAACGTAATTTATCGGGCCCATGAAGAGACACTGCCACTGGGTGACTGGTCGATTAAGGAGTTAAAATTTGAAAGGTAATTTAAAATATAAATATTGCTGAACGGGAATTTCGCGGTTCATCGTCAGTGTCACCATGGCAGCACGAACTTGTTTCCGGTTGAACGTGAAATGTAAGGAGACCGGAAGGGAAATTTTTTCGCGTTGAAACCCGACTGGGCGAGACATATGATTTTAAAAATCGGAGAAATTATTACCAATAAATTTTTGGTGAATTGATTAACAAAAAGAATAAAAATTGACAACTCTTCAAAAAATGGACAAGCAAACTGATTCTCGTTATGTTGAGAAATAAAATCAGCCAATGAATGAACTTTATTGTGTCATGTGATATTTTGGTCGTACAAAAAGGTCACGTGACAGGCAGAAAAAAATTCGAAGGCACCAATATATATCCTTGGATTACATTCTTACCATAAGTGCCAGCTTCGCTGGCATATTAGAACAGGGAATATAAACCTGTTCCCCCTGTGAAGCCCTTATAACAATTATATTCTGCTTGAAGTGCTATAATTTTTGCATAAAAGAGTTTAGAATTTGTAAAATTTTGCTACCTCGGTGATAAGGTCTCATATCCCCTGTCTAGCTAGCCAATCAAATTGCAGGATGCACCTGGATATTTTCCTTCAGCAGAATATAAGACTATATTTCTTAAGTGACATATAAAATCTGAATTTGGAACACTACAGGTAATCAAAAAACGTCATTAAATATACAGGAAAAGAAAAATTAAGCTTTTACATTTTAAAATACAAGCCACTTTAACTTTTAACCAGTGAAATTCAAGTTTACAGAGTGTAAAGTATGTAACTGAGCATCTAGGATATACCGTTCCGTCTGAAACCAGAATACACCGGCGGATCCATTTTTCAAAAAGGGGGATAAAATGTGGTTCCAGATAAAGGGGTTCCAATGAAAATTGTTTCACCTTTTGGGGCAATTTTGTCTTCATTCGGCACGAAATTAAAAAAGGGATATCTCGAAAAAGGGGTTTCAATCCCCGGAACACCCCCTCCCCCTAGGGGTTAGAACGCAATGTATTTAATAGTACTTTTCTCTCATGTATACAATATACATGTACGCGCTCACTACCTGTTTTTCATATATAAATTCAGCATTTTTTCAAGTTTTTACTTTATTGAATTTCTGGATTTTGTCTCTCATTTGTCATAATAATTTGACAGAAGATGTGTTTCCCTTATTGTGACAAACTAATATGTTCCCAAACTTATACTGTGGAAAATATCTATAAAATTGTTTAGAAAGTATGACAAGGATACTTGAAAACGGAAAAATGAATAGTTTGATTGATTATAATTGGCGTAAGTCTGTTTTGTAAAGATCTTCAGATACATATTTGGCAGTAATAATTGTGTCGTTGACTTCAGTAATTGATACCAACACGTTAAATCTCTACTTTGTTGGCAGGAATAATTTTTTTTATTATATATTAGATGCGCTGTGGAAAAAGGTTGATTATGTAGAGATGTATTCCGTAATTGCTGAATTTTTGCTTTATGGAGAATCTTTACATCTAAAACTAAGCCCTTATAACAGTAACAATTACCTTGTGCATTACTTTTGGGGTAAATAGCTCTGCACGATTATAACCAGTTGAAAAACGAAAGCGAGGTACATTCGATTGGTATCTAAATACCCGGGATGTTTAGTTCACAAGTACTAAAATTATTTTGAATGATAATAGGTGTCGTTTTTATTATTCTAATACACAAAAATCGGAAAAATATGAAATAATAACAATTTTCGTCTGTACTTTCACAAATAACCATGAATAATTAATGCCCTAGCTAGTGATAATTTTTATACTCGATTCGCACTTGGCTTATAGTGTGTAATATTACGCCATTCGAGGTTCACTTTCAGTACAGTAAAGTTTTCCCGTCCACCCACCCTCCTAGTAAGAGTATATATCTTTGACTTAAGATCAGCATATTATTAATTAATGCACGTTTATGGCTAGTTCTGGTCATGATATAGCTAAAAGATGTTAGTAAATCATTTTACCATTTGACTGTTTTTACACAGCAACAATTGCTAACTTTTCATATTTCTTTTGTAGGCTGTGCAGCGTTTATCATCATGCCGTCTGAGGTGATTCAGACTAGACGGTATATCAATGGACATTATTATTTATTTTTAATAAATAAAAGGCTTAACTGTGCTGTACTGTCCAGGCGAGCTGTTCCTATAAACAGGTGTTGTGTTTAATTGATAAATACTTTATGTTCGTTTGAGTTTGACGAATTAGAATATAAAGTGATTTATTTTTAGCTCATCTCGCCATATGAGCTTTTGCCATTGTCCGTCCGTTTGCAGATAACTTTCTCAAAAATCTTCTCCACTGAAATCACTGGGTCCATTTTTACCAAACTTGGCCTGGACCATAACCGAGGAATCAAAATTCAAAATTGTATCCGAGAAGTCCGTTGACCGAACATGTTGTTACTAAAGTACACATGGGTTAAATCGCTGTTTTGTTTTGGCAAATAACTGAAAAACGGTTACAGATAAAACAAATTTGACCAGGTAGAAGTGATGAGCATGACAAGATCTACCTACTAAGCGATTTAATCTGATAATCCATTTTGGAATTATTTTCCCCTTTTCCGTAGAAAAAGATTGTGTGGTACACAACATGATGACCATGTAATGAAATCCATATTGTCGTCGATACAGTGACTTCCGGTTGCTCAGAAATAGGCTATTTAAACAAGGATATGTTACCCATAACTTCAAGTCATCACTGCAGAAATTTTACTGTCGACAACACGACAGCTATGATGAAGTGTTTCCCAATTGACAACAGATCTCTTAAGATTGGTGTTTCCTGCTAAAACGTCAGGTGTCTTATCAGAAGCATGAGATGCTGCCGCTACACCTGATCTCACCCATACTGTAAGGACTTTTAATTTGGGTCCTGCTTGTTCATCTCTATGTATGTTTCCTTTTTCTTTTCTGTGTCGTACTTGTGTTTGTATCTTTGTGTTTCTACATCGAAAATAGATGTTTTGATCAACTTGATCAACTTTGCTAGCGTCAACTCTCAACTCTATGGATAGGTATGCACAATTCCTTTCAATTTAGCTGTATTTAATACTCCCTAGACAAGTATGAAAATTACACGGCAAAATTCATGAAGGATTGCTAGATTTATATAGTGATTAATTGATTGATTGAATATTGTTTAACGTCTACTCAGCAATATTTCAGCTATATCAAGACGAGAACAAGTTTGTTGATAAATAATCACTTTGGGGTATGGAAAGGGCCATGGGACGGGAAATTCTGACTGCCACTGGAAAAGTAGGGTGAAATCGTCAAGGGCGGGGAATTTAGCCTTGTGGCCGATCACCTACGGACCACCCCAAAAAGAGCTTGCTACAAGGGTTCTTTAACGTGCAGGAAGCGTGGCATTTCTCCCAACACGTGGACCTGAGTTTACATCCCATCTGAAAGATGGGTTGTGTATTTATTAATCCCGCACAACCACGGAATGGGTCCTATTTCTATATCCCGGGACCCTCGGGGTCAGCCTCCGTTTAGGAGGGGTCACACCCCTCAAGCCGGAGATACTGGGTCCTATTTCTATATCCCGGGGTTCCCTCGGGGTCCTCTGTTAGGATGGCTCATACTCCAAGCTCAGAGGATGCTGCGGGCCTATTCTTCAGCCGGGACCGCGCACGGCGGGATTTATATAGTGAGCACGGCGATTTGGATTTATTAGCTGAATATATTGTCGACCGTTCTAGGGGCTTTGAAACAGTTGGCATTGAATGGCAGAAAGGTATTTGTATTATCTTTAAGTCGATAGTATGATCCGTGGAGTCATTCGAAAGTTTTGACTACTGTTTCATTGGGGGTACCCTACATCGATTGGGACTTTGCAGTAGTAGGCATTATGGTATGTACAATACCCTTGCAACATTTAGGATTATAATGATCATGTCTTTTTATATTTTGCCAATTTTTTACTGAACGGTTAGTAAATAAATAACATAGTTGTGAAAATCTATTTAAAATTACTAATTATTGATAATTACAAATGTCGTAAGTATTACATGTATTTATTAAGTACAACGGGAATTACATATTATTCCTAAACATTACCAATTACATGTAATCACTAACTGTAACATATACATGTACAATTAACTACAAACAAAGTACATGATTTCAAGGACGGTCAGTAGCGGAAAACATGGTTGAACATTGAGCCCGATAAAAAACATATTCAATGATTCTTTCCACTGAGATAACAAAGAAAACTCAATACAATGTATTTAACAGTATTTTTTTATGGTTTCCTTAATAAATATTTGTCAAAGAACGATGCCAGCGAGGTTTACGGCTTAACGTTAAACCAAATAGGTATGCGCATTCGAACAACAGTTTTAAGTCTGAAACTACTAAGCCAACTAGTCATGGGTTTTCAAACGTAGTGTCATTCAGGTTTCCCATCTTACCGAAAGTGGCCACCACAAGGAATTATAGTTTTACACCGAACTGGACGAAAAACACATAAACAAAACACTTTCTGAAACCACAAGGCCAATTTCAACCAAAATGGGTTAGATGAGTCTTAGGTCACAGCATACAAGCAAATGTTGCGGGGGAAGCATATATTCTTGGGGGTAGGGGAGGGTAATATTTTGACTCTTTTTGGTGGTTGACTAGAGAAAATGTACGTTAACTTTGCATATTATTCAAACGTAATTATGTAATAACGCTATATACCACAGATGGACTGTAGTTTCTCAAGGACACTTTAACATAATCTCAAACTTTTGGTTGGGAAACGATATTTTCTCAAATTTTGTCTTTGTCCCATGTATATGAATCGGTTGACTCATATCCAATTCAAAATGCAATTCGACCAATAACTTTATCCCCCAAAAATGCATGCTATTATCGTTACACGGATATTTCACACTTTTTATGTGTGACCGGGGGAAAGTCAAATATCTTTGAGGGGAAAAGCATACTAATATATTTTGCTTTATTTAGCTACCACAATAGAGATTCATGTTCGATAACTCTTTTGAAATAAAAACTGTTTGATATGGGTTTGAATGAAAAATTTTCTCTGAATAAGAAGACTTCAGAAAAACAAGTGACCGTATCTTAAACTTGAAAACAGTATGTGTTTTAATTTCTCTTTTCCATCTTAAGTAATACAGAAAGACCTTTTTATCGTCTATTTTGTTTCTTGCGTTTGAGTAAAAAACAGTGATTTTTCACTCTTAATAGCAAACGTCGCAACTTCGGCAGAGTCCGTACTCTCCTCAAACCTCGTCTGTATAACGACAGCTACCATTGGGACTACTTTAGGAAATCTTCAATTTAGAGGTATTAAAACTCGCACAAAGATGGCAGCGTCTACAGGAAAAGGAAAGGCGATGAGTTCACGAAGATATATTGAAATTTAGTTTAAATGAAACCTCTGAATAAGCATTTCATAGTTGAAAAGTGTCAGTTATGGAAACACCTGTGAAAGCGGCTGGTATTTTTTGTTTTATTTGCAATAATAAGACAAAGAGATTGTTCTGTTTGACAAAGCACAAGGCAGTAAATGAGAATTATGTTTCCTGGATTGAACAATGTCTTGATATATCAATTGACAAATCAGTTATGGAGTTTATGCGAAAAATGTGCAAATACTTTCTGTATATTTCTGTATATTCAAAAAATCTGGAGTGGAAAATTTTAACACACTATTTCTCCGGAAGAAGAGGTTGGCAACTACTCCCCCCTCCTCTCTGAAAGTTAGAGAATCAGTAGCTGAAAAACTGTTGAAACTGTTGAAAAGATGAGAAAATTAGATATAAATTTTTCTCCACCTGCACCTCAAATTAAGTCAGATAAAAAATCTAAAGTTAGATTACATTTTAGTGACGTACCATCTGAATCTAAGAATGCAAGCATTTGTCTTACAGAAAATAGTTTAAACGATCATGGATACAGTTTTGTTAGTAAAAAGGAAACTGATTTATTTCAAGGGTCAGTTTATTTTGATCATGGGTATTCTTCAGCTAAATATGCTGATTTTGAAGATTCCTTACCATCGTCAACAAAGGATCTGTCTGCGGAGCACTTGGTTGAAATTTCGAATAGAAGAGAAATTTTAGTAACTATTGAAAAGAAACTCATCCAATTGAGCAAAGTTGAGTAGTATATAACAAATAAATGTGTAGGTTTTCAAAAACACGTTTTTTGATATTCCAGCACCCGAGACCCGCTTTAAGTACCCCAGAAGTACACAACAAAAAAACGTGTTTACGATTTTTTTTTCTACAACGGTTGAAACTCTGCTTTAAGCACTCCAGAAGTAAAAAAGTAGTACACAACAAATAAATCCGTAGGTTTTCGGAACACGTTTTTTTTCTTCTCCAACGGTTGAGACATTGTTTTAAGCAGTCCAGAAGTATATAACAAATAAATGTACTCACGTTTTTCTACAACGGTTGATACTTTGTTTTTAAACACTCCTACCTAAAACAACATCATGGTTTTTATTTATCTCATAAATCTTTAGGTTATAAAAAATGACAACGATTCCTATATATTTTTCGGAAAAGTCTGACACGAATAATTTTAAAACAATACAAGGAGTAAAAAATATGCCGAGTGATTTTTTCCGTTTACTTATTGTTGGGCCGAGTGGATCTGGTAAAACAAATTTGCTAATGCACCTTTTATTTAAACCCTTATTGTATTACGATAAAATTATTCTTTACGCCAAAAATTTGGAGCAGCATTATTACAAGGAACTAATTCGAAGATTTGAGGAAATAGCGGAAAAACTAGGAGTGTCTCTGGAAGACTTGGTGCAACTATCTAAAGATAAAGTTGAAGACATCGAGGAACTATCAGATTCTGATGACAAACAAAAAAATTGTAATTTTTGACGACTATATTTGTTCACAACAAGATCAATCTTATATTGTAAAATACTTTATAGGTGGAAGGCACAAGAAAATGAGCGTAATTTATTTGAGTCAGTCCTATTTTCGGATACCCAAAGACTGTCGTCTGAATTGTAATTTTTACGTAGTGTATAATTTTCCGAGTAAAAAGGAGAGAGAACTTATATCTTCAGAACTTCAGGTCTCAAAAAATACGCTTGTTGAAATAACTAAAAATAAATATTCTTTTCTGCATCTTAACTTACCAGACAAGAAAATATTTCATTGTTTTGATCGGGAAATACAAAATACGTTTTCTTAACTTGTTTTAATGGTGAAAATATTTCGTGTGTAAAATACATTTTCTTAACTTATTTTGATACGTTGCAGTAAAACTACAACAACCTGTCGCCCGGGGAAAGAATATATACGTCATGGATTTATGTGGGCTGTGGTAATCGACAGCTTCCTATAGGAACAGATTTATTCTTATCTAAGAAAATTCTTCCCTTGTATTCGTTTTTGTTTGCACGTCTCTCAAAGTTTGTGAGGTGAAGAATACTAAAATGATCAATACCCTGTTCTTTGAGATTCCTCTTTATATGTACCTTCTTCATGGAAAACTCTCGTGTTCTTTACTTCTTCGCCCTCCAACATTTTCTGGAAGTCTTTTTGCGTTAACTTGGTCTTATTTAGTCCCTTACCCTTTGTCTTAACACTAATTACGTTATCTGTATCGATCGTTATAGTCATATATAACTTGGGTGCAATATAAACCGCCTTAATTATCTTAGCATCCTTTTTATAGTCGTTAGCCAGATCACCCAAGTTATTTCCATTATGATTAGTTACTAGTTTTGCTTGTTCACCGGGCACGTGAAGACTATCGGTGTCAGTATAATAATAATCAGAATCTATTTCGGTCTTTGGGTTCAAGATCGTCATATGATCGTACATGATCTTGTGGCTATAAGCCAGAACAAAAGCACCAAAATGTGACGGCTTACTGATCTTATCAACCGAGTCAATCTCGGATCTTAAATTACCTGATACATACCAAGTAGTTGCAACAAGTTCCAGATCCGTGATTATATATTTATGGTGAAACTCCAAATATTCATTATTGTCTCTTATAGTCTGAGTGTGATTGAATATCGGTCTTTGGATCATCTTTCCGTATAACCCATTCATCAGTAACTTTGCTAGTGTATACTGAACACTTCCTTTTTGACTAGTTTTCTTGGTTTGGAAGAATTTTTGTATATAATCATAAAACACTTTACTAGTTTCTTCCCAGTAATATCCCTCGATAATCTCGACTTTATAGCCGTATTTAATCATTTGGTCTATATCAATTGAAGTATACCAACCCTCCGAGTCTTGTAGATCCCACTTAGTTGCCCCTTTTTCATCCTTTCTTGCTACTACTGGATGAAGCAGTTTCTTATTCGAAACGTACTTGACTTTATATATCCCCATTTTACCCTTCATCTCGTTGCCACTAGTATATTTTCGTTGTCCCACCGGATATTCGTGCAGCATACTAGTGGGATAAAGGGAGACAACGTCCACATTCAACAGAAAATCAGTTACATCATACTAGTGTATACTGAACACTTCCTTTTGACTAGTTTTCTTGGTTTGGAAGAATTTTTGTATATAATCATAAAACACTTTACTAGTTTCTTCCCAGTAATATCCCTCGATAATCTCGACTTTATAGCCGTATTTAATCATTTGGTCTATATCAATTGAAGTATACCAACCCTCCGAGTCTTGTAGATCCCACTTAATTGCCCCTTTTTCATCCTTTCTTGCTACTACTGGATGAAGCAGTTTCTTATTCGAAACGTACTTGACTTTATATATCCCCATTTTACCCTTCATCTCGTTGCCACTAGTATATTTTCGTTGTCCCACCGGATGTTCGTGCAGCATACTAGTGGGATAAAGGGAGACAACGTCCACATTCAACAGGAAATCAGTTACATCATCGTACTTTATGTTTTCTTTTCCAAACTGATCAGATTCAAACTCAGTCTTGCTCTTGTAGCACCGTCCACCGTAAATACTCTTCCTGATATTTGTTTCTACCTCTGTTGAATCAGACAAGTCAACCATAACTCCTTTTGGTAAATAATCTTTCCAAATATCAAACCCCAGAGAACTAGTCGAAATAAAATTAGTAATATCCCTACCAAAATCTTCGTAACACTGATTGTTCAACAAGTTAAACAACTCTCGTAGACCAAGTACGTCAGACTGGAGGTATAAAAGACACTCATTTCTCATACTATCAGACATATCTTCCCATCTACAAGCCTTACTGTGATCAAATTCTCCCTTTTGTACATTGCAACCAAAATCAGACAGTGCTTGACTCAAAGAACTACCTATGTGTTTCATCAGATCAAAACATCGGAGTCTACTTTTTTGTAACCCGATTATGCTCCCGTTATTTATAATAATTTTTTCCGGAGCTAACCCCATTTTATTCATACTTTTAACCAAGAAGTAGTGATCGAAGTTACTCCCGTTATAAGCATTAACAACGAGCTCACTAGTTTTATTAACAACAAGCTCATTAGTTTTACTCATCACATATCGTACAAAATTGTCGACGCAATCATCACCAGCGTAGTAACAAAAAACTCCGTCTTTTTCCACAAATCCTAGAATGTACGGGGTATGAACCTTATAACCGTCGACAATTTTTGTGTAAGTCTCTATGTCATAGTGAATTATGTTGGGGTTTAACTCTTTACTCTTCGTTGTCCTTCGGATCAAATACCTACCCGTTTTCTGTATTACTGCCTGATAATAACCAGATTTGTTATCGTTGCATTTGTGTCTTTTCTTATATCGAGTACCGCAACGAGAACAAACAACCCGGCAAGTATGATTTTCGTCATAATACTAGTACTTTTCGCCACAAGATGAACACTTCTTCTTTTCTTGTCCGATAATAAGACTGTAATGACCCCCGGCTAGTTCTATGGTGGTGGGGAGCTCTTTATCATAATGCTGTTTTGTCTCTTCACACAATAAACCGACAGGTATCTGGTACCTTTTTATTATGTCCCAGGCTACTGGGAATGGGATCGGTGTTTTAGGAGCCAAACCATATCCTCTTCGTATCTCATCACAGAAAGTGATTGTAGAATTAAAATCTGGTTTTATTTTTCGCAAGCACCGGAACAAACAGTTATTGTTGGTTGATAATGGGCGTTTCCTTTTAACCCCATCTGTTATCGTCTCCGAATAATCCCTATTCCAGCATCCACCACTGGGTGGTCTCACCACTTTTATTTTAATTCCTATGATTTCGTGTACATAATCCTCATTTAGAGGCAGAGAAAGGTTTACGTACTGCTGATAAAGTGCGACAAAATCACCAAACTCCCTTATAAGAAACGAGTTCATACTCTTGGTGGTATTATATTTGTAACTTGGTGTGCTACCAGTATAGACAAATTTTACTAGTACGTCAGCGCTATTAGTAAACCCGTCTGAAACGGCGTGATCCAGTCTTTCTTTTATTAACTCTGATATCACCTCTACCTCATCATTAGTTAGTTCTTCTTGGGGGTAACTAATAGTGTACGTTCTAATTCCGTTCTTGTCGTTATAATTCATATTTGTATGATTTTTATCAATCGACACTCGTAACTTTTGAATAATTTTTTATTCTATAAATAGATTATATTTGTAACTTTTGAATTATTTTTTATTCTATAAATAGGTAACTTTTTATTCTACAAATCTCTTACGATGAGCCGCAGAGTTAACATGATACTTTTTAGCTGAAATACAAAGGAGTTTGTTACACACCTCACAGTAAAATTTATGGGAGGCGTAGTATTTCTTTTGATGTTCATTATGGGCTTGTTTTTTTTTTTCGACATCTGTCTCATATAGTTTTTTCCTTCCCATTTTTATAGTATGATTTTAATCTACAATAAGCGATTAATTCTTTTTTGTATTCTCGTACCCTTACCTAATATTTTCCCAATTTTTGATGCGGCACTTTCGTCGGCATACTTTTTTATTTCTTTGATCAATGCACCTGGTTTTGCAACTGGTGTTATTTTGTCTGTTACATGTTCACTTGGTTTTGTCGGTGCTACATGTTCACTTGGTTTCGTCGGTGATATTTTATCTGCTACGTACTCTCCCACTTTTTCACCAAGTTTTTTACTCCCAGTGTCTAATGCTGCAGTGGCAGATTTCTTTATTGTCTCTTTTGCCAGTTGCTTTGCAGCAGTACTAAACATGCTGTCGAATAGACCACCACCTATTTGTTCTCTCGTTCCCGGGTCAACAAAAACATATATTCCTAACTCCTTACTATATATTTTTCTCATTTTTTCTTACCGTTTATATTTCTCTCAGAATAAAAGTAAAACTGGTGTTAACACCATTCAGGTCTATATTTCTGCCGTCTGCGTCGGTCACCCAAACACGAATCGAGTCAATCCTTGTCTTATTCACTCTTGAATATCCTATATGGTAGGGGTGTTCTCTCGAACGGGTAACTACGAGTTAGATTTGCAGTACTAAAGACGTAGATTACGTCACCCTACTTACCGGCTACAACGGAACTAGTGATTAAATCACGATGAACATAAATACTATCTATCCCGTTAGTGAAATTAGTCAATTTACTACCGTATTCCGTCTCCTTTACTATTTTTTTGTCGAACCCGATTAACTCGGCAAAGTTTCCGTCTCTCAAGTCTAGTTGCGCATCTCCCTTTAGTGTGAATAGCACCTTAAAGCTCGTCAGATCAAAGTCCAGCTTAATTGCACTGTCTTCGACTTTGTCGTTTACCGATAGAAAATCCGCTATATAAGAGGATATATCCCCCTAGCTGTAGTTACCATCAGCAAATGTCAATTCCTTGAATGTACTCCCAGAATCAAGACTATACTTTATTTTCTTGTTACCATAGAACTCAGAAATATTATACCAACTGTAAGTCATACTATTTATTTGGGACAATCGAAGACATACTGCTTATTCTTATCTAGTACCAAGGGTTCTTCGAACTGGGTCACAAAATCAGAAGGGGTGTTTTTCCCTTTTCTTGCCGTATAACTAGAAAGTGTTATCTTTTGTTCCATTTTATTACTCAAAATATTTTCTATAAATTCCTTCATGCTGTTCTTCCGTTATATCGCCGTGTTCCAGAAGAGTGTCCAGAATAGTTTTTGCTTCGTTTACTAGTTCGTCACTGACTCGATACCAGCAATCAAAAGCTCTAACCGATCTACTAGTTTTGTAGGGTCACAGCTGTTACACAAAATATCCTTGTATTTGCCACTTGTCTTTACCAGAGGGTGTGATGAAAGACTGACTAGTTTTCTAAATGTCCGCTTTGCAGAATCAGAATACGCTTTTTGGGGATTGTACCTCTTTGTCACTAAGTCAACGAAGTCATCATCCACCCTTTCGTCTACTACTCGTTGTCTTTTATTATCTAGTCCGTACAACCTATTATATTCGAGAAGCTGTTCCAAATCCAGCTGTAGGTCAGAAAAGGAGCCGGTAGTATCTATTTTGTACGACCCCTTAGACGCTAAACTGCTACCACTTTTTTCCCCTTCAATTTCTGATAATAATTTTTATTTTTGTTCTGGAGATATTTGATATCTTGTGGAAATTTCGCCTTGACTTTCATTTTTCCCAGCGTTATGTTCATACCTTTTGCTATCCTGATCTTTTCTTCGTTACCCAGGTCAGTGTTATCTAGTTGTTCCTCGGCGTCATACTGACTGATATTCACACCACCTGGTTCTATTTCAGTTATCTGCGGTACCACCGGTTCATCTATCGCGGGTACAGGAAGATCCATAATATTAGGAACGGGAACCGCCTCAGGTGGAACCACGGGTGCCTCTATCGCGAGTGGTGGAACCGCAGGCGGAACGGGAACCGCCACGGGTGCTGTTGTTTTTATTGCATTCGTTACTGGTTCAAAGAATTCCTCGAGTTTATCCGATTGAACACTTTTTCTTATTCTTTCTTCTTCCTTCTTCATTTTGAAGTCCTGTACCGCTTTCTCTGCTTTTGACTTCTTTTGAGCTAGTTCCTTTAGTTTGTTTAACATTGTTTTCTTCCTTTTATAAAAGATAAGTAATAGAAATGGGTATATTTAATGAAATATCTCAGTAGGACCAACGGAGACTAATTTTGATGTAGTATTAAGTAAGTATGCGAGCAAGACTCAGTTAGATAGCTTGGGTAGAGAGTGTTTCCGTAAAGGACAAGATTTGGATATGGGTGGGCACAAAATCATAGGTCTTTCACCCGGTTCTGGCAACGACCACGTAGCAACAATAAAGCAAATAAGAGATACTTTCTTTCCTGCGGTAGCGCGTAAAGACCTGGACATGAATAAGAAGTATATTAGGGGACTCGAGACCGACTTAGATGACCCAACCTGTGCGGTAAACAAGAAGTCGCTGCAGCAGAAAATAGACACACAGAAACGGAACTTTGCAGCGGGGTTTGCTAGTAACGCTTTTGTTGCTGCAAGTGAACGAGAACTAAGAAAAGACTTGCGCAGACAGTATCTAAGACCAATTCACCTATCACAACTTGAGAAAAAAATAAGTACTGTTTATACTAAGACTGAGGTAGACGCCAAATTTGATGCACTAGACCCTGTTTATACTAAGACTGAGGTAGACGCCAAGCTAGCCGATTATGAGGGTTATACAAAAAGTGAAATAGATACTAAAATTCAGGATAACAAGAGAGAATGAAAGAGATTTTTCAATAAAACAGGAGAAAAGAAGTACCAGAAAAAGAAAGCTGCATCATTTCTTGCAAGAGTGAAACCCGGATATTATGATTTGACTACCAATATAAAAGTCAAGTGGTTATCGGACGAATCCTATAACAACGGTGATATAGAGGAGGATCTCGACAACTGGAAACTAACCCTAAACCCGACGGATGAAACTCTTTGTTTGTTTGGTGCGCATCTAATATTTGAGGCGCCAGAAGAGCGCGTATTTACTAACCAAATTAAGATCATGTTAAAAATAGATCAATTGAGCGCATCAAAGGAAATATCTTTTACAAGAGTAAGAACAGATAATAAGGTCGAGATAACACTTTTTCATATCGAGAAAATAAGAAATAGCGCTACTTGTTCACTTCTTTTTAACCATGGTATTTACAGGACAGTCTTTCCATCAGTTATGAAATTAAGCGGGAAGAGTAGGATTGCGGTGGTCGAATTACAGAAACCCACTCATTCGTTGTTCCGATTCCTACAGAGTATTGGGAAAGATATTCAATATTCTATCCGTGATTACGGTTCTGAACTAGATTTCTCAGAAGAAGGAATTACCGGTATTACCCAGGATCATACTAACAGCGAAACTACTGAACACAGAATAATTAGAGAGCGTGACGTTATAGGTCTATTTCAAAAAAGATAATCGCCAATATCGACATTGAACTAAATGGTAAAGCGTGCTCCATAGAGTGTCATACTTGGAATGATTTTGGAAGTGAACTTAATCAGTTTGCATGGAACTTATGACAATGGAAAAAAGAGTATTCCGTTGATCTTTCTAATAGGGCTCAAAAAGTCAAATTGCACCCGGGTTATATTGCTAAATATGTGAGGATTAGAATAAGAGGAAAAACAGGTTATCGGGTAAGAAAATTTAGTCTAACCATGGAGGAACAATACCAACATGTATATCTAAGTCCTCCGGTTAACACAACACTATACACTTTTAGTTACTCTCTGGGCGGTCTATTCGGTATGTCTACGTACCCTATTGCTCCTCGTGTAACTCCGATACCGATCGGGGTTCTAGACAACAACTTGACTATTGATAAACCATTTGTTATAAACGGGAAGATCTTACACTCACCCGGGAATGGGTTTCAGCAGTGGATAAAATTCAAGGATAAGTGTACACCCACATTTACTGTCCGTTTGTACATCGGGGGTATGTGACAAGATACATTTTGTACTCCTCCGTACATCTCATGTTACAAAAAAGGGACGACAACAATAATTAGCACCGAAATTCTAGAGACCATGAAATCCATCGGTGGTTATAATCAATTTGAGGTAAAAATGAGTCAGACGTTTGAAAAGAACGACGAAATTTTTTTTGGAGTTATAGCCCCAACCGGAATCGTTTGGCTAGTTTCTCCAATGACCTCACTAAATGTCATTGAAGTCGAAATTAAGTTTTAGTGTAATTTATATGATAAAAATCAGTTAAAAAAGATGAATAGGGATAAACCACCAAACGGAGTTTACGAAATACTTGATGTTCAAGAGGAAGAGAAGATCGTACATTTGTACTATCCTCTTAGAGGAATATACGTTAGAGCTCGGGTGTCCGAAGAAGAGTTACTGGAATTACTAAAGATTATCTCAGAGACTGCAAGTCCGACATTGGAATCCAGGAGTTAAAGTCGTTTGAATACCCTTTCCATTTCACAAATACTCTTCTATTTTTGTGATCCCGTCTGATAATCTTTTCTATTCTGTATGTCTCTTGATCTGTCTTCTG
>MJUU01040689.1:38062-50400 GCA_002080025.1 Modiolus philippinarum
CTCCTATTACACCCTGAACTATCTTTTTGTTTACAGCTTCACCGACTGATGATGGTTTTACTTGTTTTAGGTCAGACATCATCTTCTTGTCACATTTCCGTTTGTCGTGCTGCGCATCATAACAAAGATCATGACTCCTACAAACCCTATCTAATTTGTTCATGGTGGGTAAGTCCATTGTGTTGTAAGGCCCACAGTAATTCGTTCCTGGGAGAGTAATTCCGCCCTTCGGCATTACAGCGGTGGTGGCCTTGTGTATGTCAAGTTTACCGACTGCGGTTCCTGCGGATCCTGCGGTTCCGGCGGTGCCACGCACAAACTTGGTTTTCGTGATTTTGCAGCTGGCACACGTGCTGTATTCTATGAACTTACCGTTGGATAATTGTACGACCCTTGGAGAAAGAGACTCTGTGACTGTTTTCTCTTTTATGCAGTAGCTCATTTTTTGAAGTACTCTTTTAATAGTATTTCATTATTTATTGTATCCGTCGGACTAAGATCTTTGTATATTATATCGTAGATGTCTTTCTTCTCGTAGAAAGAATAGACAGAAGTAGCCACATAGAACACTTAGTTAGTGTTGGTACTGGATTGTGTTACGTCTGTATTCACTATTTACATAGTCAATAAATTCTTGTGGTGGTGAAAGACCATAACTATCAAAGTAAATATTCCTCTTATTACGAAAGTCCCAACACACCAATGAGTCCCTTCCCCACTTGTAGCGTCCAAATTAAGAATACCACACTCATTCTTGTTTGGTCTGATTGGTAGATTGTCCCTACTATAAACCCCCCTGAAAGAGGTAATACGTAGTTTATCAACCCAGTCTAAAATATCAAAGTTAGTTAGCGGTTCAAGCGTCTTTTTTTGCATGACGTAGGGTCTGGGTACGCTGTCTACTTGTAGTCCTCTACCAGATGGGCGTTCAACTTGTAGTCCTTTACCCATTAGGCCGGCCAGCAATGGCACTGCCAAACTGGCTAACATACCAAGGAATCCACCGGTCTGTTGTCTTTTTGTGATTCTAAGACCAGTTCCTGATTTCTGTTTGAGTGCTGACTGCAATTGCTCTTTCTGTGTTTTTGTTAGATGGTTAACGTAGGGTTTTTGTAGAGGGTGGTGATTTTATTGTGTGGTACGTCTGCTGTTAAACCGCTACCAAACACCTTTTTCACCCCGGTTTCAGCTAGAGCGGAGGCCGCTCCGATGCCAAGAGCAGGTAATAGTTTAGATGCCACTGTCTTTATAACCGGAAGTGCAAGTTTAGCAAGTGCTCCAAGAAAACCTCCGTTTTCTGATTGTTTTGTCATTTGTGTCTTTGAAATTCTTATATGAACCCCAGTACCAGAGGCCTTTGCTTTCTGTATTTTATTTATTTGTGTTTGTGTTAGCGCCATAGGAAAGTCCCCTGTTAATTAATCATTTGTTAGTCTTAATGTTAGACAAGATATGTTTTCGTATGCTATAGCTAGATTCTTTCTCTGACCTTCGGATAAACCAAGATTTACTCATTTTTTAATACCTTAGATAATTAGTACATCATTTCCAATTGTGTCTAAAATTATATCTTCTTCGTTCAGTACAAGGGCAAAGATTCGGTAGGCAGCGGCTGGAGGAATATTCAGTCTGTAATGCAGAGTCAGGGATGTGTTCTCCATACTCACCGATTCGTCTGCGTAAGTCAAATCAAAATAGATTATTCCGTATAGAGAACCAAAGTTGCTAAGGGTAAACATGTTCCCGGTGTCATAATCATTGCTTGCATTGGGTTTAAAATTACAGGCGTCTCTGAAGATTCTGCTGATTTGAGTCGAGCTATATCCCGTTTCCGGGTAAAAGATACCTGAACCAACTTCTAATCTAGACGTCAGGAGGGTACAATTTGTGTTTGCTGCATTTACTTTGAAAGTGTCGAGTAACAGAGGATTTTGGAGTTGATCGTTGTTTCCCGTTTCTTTGTAAGAATATGATAACGTGTTTTGGGTGTATTATTCCTGTTGTAATGCGGTACGACCCTTCAACAGATTGACCCGAGCTACTAGTATGAATGGATTCTCTTAGATATGTCCACCGTCTTGGTTTCATGTAATTCTGAAGTACGGATGACAAACCAACAGAATTCAGTTTTAGTCTGGGGATCCAAAGTTCAAAGTGCGTAATTACAACTCTACCGTCATCAGCACCAGCGGCCTTGAACAGCAAGTAATTGTCGTTGTTTATTTCTACGGTTATTCCCATCTGTGCTGGAGGTAAAAGATTTTGTTCTAGTGATTGAAAGAATGAAAATCTGTTCAGTGGTATTTCTGCTGTTACCTCTGCAAGTGCATTTGTGAGCGCGGTTCTCGCCTTAAACCCTGAATTGTCATCAGTAGTTGCAACATTATCCGGGTAAATAAAGCTGTTTTTCCCTAGACTATTCACATATCCGTCTGAAAGTGTGAGTAGTGATTTGACGTGATTTGCAAGTGAAAGGTTGTTACAGTCGTACACTATTTTTTCCATTTTGTCTAACTGTCATTTGACTGAGAAAATTGGTTGCATCTGAAATAACAGATACCGTGTTATTATCTTGTGCTGTTCCGTCAGCTACTTTATCTACTTTAAACTTAATCAAAAAATACCCATTGTACCAGTCATAAAACGAAGCCCTATCGTTTATGCTAAATTTGTAATGCTTGTCCATTTGGTGGAGTTCTTATGGGAGTGTCTAGTAAAAAGTTACAATACTCATATCGATCGCAGAACTGTGTTCCTCTAAGCATTTTTTTATTACTAAATTATTATTTTCTTTCTTATATAAAAATATGACAGAGTTTAGAAGTCGTGCCTTGGACAGCTTAAAGCAAGATTTATGTTCAGAAGTTCGGACATGTGAAAAGAAACTAGAAAAAAACAAACGAACAGCCAACATTATATCATCTGCGCTTACCATTTGTACTAGTTTAAATATTATTACAATTGGCTCCGCAGTCGGTATTTCGGCCTCAGGTTTTGGTATAATGGCTGGTGCTCCGTTGAGTTCGTTGGCTGTAATAAATTCTATTACTATTCTTATTTTAAATGCGTTTTCCAACAGACAGAAAAAGCGACAATAACAATTGGAGAAAAGACTTGCTTTGGCAAGAGAGTTTGAGTTTAAGGTTGCAAACGAAATAAGTCAGGCTTTAAAAGATGAGAAAATTTCCGGACAAGAATTTGAAGATATTTTAAATATTGTGAATACTTTTTACAAGGAAAAATTAAAAATAGGTGAGATTAAAATTCCGCCGGAAAATGATAAAGTCCAAAATTTGTTACTTAAAGTAAAGTCTCAACCGTTGTAGAAAACGTGAGTACATTTATTTGTTATATACTTCTGGACTGCTTAAAACAAAGTCTCAACCGTTGGAGAAGAAAAAAACGTGTTCCGAATACCTACGGATTTATTTGTTGTGTACTACTTTTTTACTTCTGGAGTGCTTAAAGCAGAGTTTCAACCGTTGTAGAAAAAAAATCGTAAACACGTTTTTTTGTTGTGTACTTCTGGGGTACTTAAAGCGGGTCTCGGGTGCTGGAATATCAAAAAACGTGTTTTTGAAAACCTACACATTTATTTGTTATATACTACTAAGTTGGACATAGCATTGTCTTTAATAATGACCCAGAAAAACTATAAGAGATAAATTGGATTAAGGATTTAGTAGTAGAAATGAAGGCAAAATGTCCAGAACTACTTGAAATGCTAGTATGTGCTGTAGGTAAGTGTAACAGTGTGCGAAATGTCTATGTAAAATTTCTAAGGTCTATAATGATCTCATTTAAAGTAGACCAGATCCCTGCAGGGTTTGAAATTAGAACTCGCCCATGAGCCACTGGCCCCTGAAATTTGGTGTGGATGACTAGAATTTCTACTTTTTCTATAGAACCCTATACAGTACAGCCATGGCGGATAGGTGAATTTCCTTGCATCCACTTAAAAATTACGCTAATTTCCATGCAAAATATCCACTCAAATCCACTAAAAACCACTAAATTACCACACTTTTATTTACTTGCATATCATTTTAAAAGGCGAGGCAACTGAGTGGATTCAGGTGGACCACATAAAATTAACACTCAAATCCACCCATTTCCACTTTTGTGGAAAATAACCAATCCACTATGGCTGTTCTGTATGTGGGCTGCTCATATATGAGACGTGGGCAACCAAATGAAATAGTTAAAATCCTGAGGTGTTTATGAAAACTTTCTTATGACAGTGCCATTTATACTCGAAGGCCTAGACAAATCTAGGTAGGATTATGATAGACAAAATCATTGTAGACCTGATGTCATAGAACCATTTATTCGAAGGTCTAGACAAATCTAGGTAGGACTATGATGGACTAAATCATTGTAGACGTGATGTCTATAGAACCACCATTTCAATTTCGAAAACTGCACAGTATAACTTCAAAATTCAAATGAAGCAATTCTATTAGAAATGTTACAATAATGAGCCATTAAAATTTTGTTTCTACATACATGACATACATGTATGTACAAGTAAAATCATTCTTTTTCAATATTTTGTAAAAGCATTATTCAATGTTTTCACAAGTTTTGAAATTATCTGCGCTGATGAGCATTTTAACATCCCCCACCCAAATACACAGAAACAGTCTGTACCAAAACCTTTTTGCGTTACTAGTCCTTTGGGCTAGTAAGCTGAAGATTTTACTCGTCCGAATCCCATTTGAGTAGTCGGAAATATTTTGAATATGACCTTTTTTTTATAATTATTTTATTCCTCCTATTCATAGATATTTCAAAATAACTTTTGACAGAAAAATCTTTGTTTACACATATACATGTATGAAATCACTACTTTGAAAATTTTACTAGTAATAAAAAAAAAATAATAGTCTTGATTCCAAATTTACTGGTCTCTGCCATCATTCTTGTGCTAAAGGGTGGAGACTTCAAAAATGATGAGATCATGGTGTACATAAAATTGTACTTATATTAGTGCTGCTATTGAGACATAAACTGCCGAAATGCCCATCCAGCCCATAAGAATTAATTTCAGTTTGAATTAATAATGCCAGCAGTAATCCATGTTTTTAATTCCATTAGTAAATACAAATGTACCAGTAATGCCGACTGAATGGATCACCGTGGAAAAATTCTGTCTGGAAACAATGTTAAATTTAGAGGTTCCACAAAAGTTGATAACAAACAAATTTTTCTTTGCATTAGTTGAAGATCCTTGGCATGCTTGAGCAATATACAAATGTTAAATTAGCATTTTTGGATATCTGGTAATGAATTCTGCTGGAACCCTTGATCTTACTAAAGGTATGAGTAGTGACTAATATTGATGAAATGAAGAGGAACTATAAAAGTGTCAAACATTTCAAATGAGAAATGCTTTTCTGTTGTTTTTTGTTGGTTTTTTTAGCCCCTTTGTTTTATCATTTGTATGGATTTTGTCTCATGTATATTTACTCAAATTACTTTACATTTATTACATGACATGTAGGTGACAAAGTTGATGATGAGTCCAAACTTGATACAATAGGGTCTGTAAGTCTCTTCATGTGACTCACGAGAATCCACGACAAACAGGCAATTCGAAAGCGTTTCCCGCCAAAACATGACGTCTAAGGATTTTGTCGTTCAGATTTTTGTTTGAAACGTCATATATCTTTGTTTGAAATGTAACTTCCGGGTACAATTCTTGATCCCGGAAGTTCCAAAATTGTACGAGACTTATAGGCCCTATAGGAACCATGTATGGGATGATTTTGAATTGCCGGAATAACAAAGCATCTGCAGTTCAAAGACTTTATACAGCTCTAGCTATAAGATTTCATGCAGACAATAAGGTATATTTATAGATTTGGTCACTCACAAAGGTTCACGGAATATGTATTTACATGTACAAAATGAATATTTATTATATGCAGGGCTCAAACTGCCCTTCAGTCACAAAAGATAATGTCACAATACACAATTTAATTTTTTGGAATGAGAAATTTACATTTTAGTATTATGGTTATTATTAGTTGGATATATATAAATAACAAATACCTGCATGGAGGACTCAGTTTTTGCTGAGTGAGGGGTTCGACTCCCTTCAAGTGTGATTTGTCCGCTATATATGAGTAGTTTCTGATTTCCTGTGTTGTAAATTAATGCATTATTTAATTAACGATTATTTTACTTGTATTCTTGATAAAATGAATATTTACCAATAATTTTTTTTTAATTCGAAAAACTATTTGTCGAAAGTAGAATCCATAATATAAGTACATGTAAAAAAATCAATAATACTATGTAAAGATGGTGTACATGTATATGCTTATTTAAACAATGTATTTATTGGTAAGCAATCAATAATACTATGACATAAAGATGGTGTGCATGTTTATGCTTATTTAAACCATGTATTGATTGGTAAGCAATCAATAATACTATGACATAAAGATGGTGTACATGTATATGCTTATTTAAATCATGTATTTATTGGTAAGCAATCAATGATACTAAGACATAAAGATGGTGTACATGTATATGCTTACATGTATTTAAACCATGTATTTATTGGTAAGAAAATACCCACAATATAAGAGTGAATAACAATCACAAAGATCTCAAAGAAAAAGTTTTAAAAATCCCCAAAACAAGACATTATAGATGTTCTACAAATAGACAACTGGGGCAATTAATGAATTTCTATAAAACAAATAAACCGAAGTAAACAAAAATATAAAAGAAAATATAAATCACTGAACCACGTATCATACATTGTTCATGATACAAATGTATGCTCCACATGTGGTACCAATCACAATTTATATACATGTATGAAAAGTCCAGTTACTTGGCTTGTTGGCACAAATACTTTATATATTTGCTTGATATGAATATAAATACTTATTTGCTGGAGAAGTATTAATATTTAGTACATGTACTACTCGTATTCAAAAATTAGGTCTTTATTTGGAAGTAAATTTGCACTTACATGTATATGTCACAACAAATGACATTAGGATGAAGAACAGGAATAAAGATTACCATTTTTTGCATCTGACTGGACAGTTGACCGCGTGGATTTGACAGAACTAGACAACAAGAGACCTCTGATTGAAGAATGCATACCAATAACTATTAAGCTTTTTACTCTAACTGACGATGAGACATCAATGTACAAAACATCTCTCAAGTTTTTGTTGGGTAATATAATAGCCGAGTACATGGATGGCTTCAAATGGATTAAGTCGGTGATACCAAAACACTTCCCTGATGCATTAGATGAAACAATGAAAAGCAAGTCAGAAATATTTTGGTTTAAAATTATGCTAAAAAATGAAGCCTGCTATTCTGACTGTGTGCAGATAATGGATGAGTATGAGAGGCAATTAGCACAGTGGTACACAAAAGCTGGTAGAGGTAAACGCTTATTTAATGGATTTCTGTTAAAATAAGAAAAGTGTTCTTGCCAAAATATAAGGTAACAGAACAATTAAGGTAGATAGACACTGTTGCGCTGCGCAATTCAATTGCGCATTTGAAAAATACAGAGTAGGATACGGGTTTGATTTGATTTTCGGGCCGGAGCAGTAATTTGACAGATTTCCCATTGTGACGTCATAATTGAATGACTGATGCGAAACGTCATATTTTGTTCATTTTGCCGCCAATTACTTCCCTTTTCCCGTAAATAACGTTTATTCCAGACACTTCGTAAAATATCTCAGTTACAAGCATGGTGACATATACATTTTTTCTTTGTAATCAATAGATCATATCATAAACTATCTTTGTACAGAAATTTATAAAAATCTCATGGATAAAAGGTTCATTTCTATTAAGCTGAAAATTGCCTTTCCATATTTCAGTTACAAGCATGGTGACATATACATTTTTTCTTTGTAATCAATAGATCATATCATAAACTATCTTTGTACAGAAATTTATAAAAATCTCATGGATAAAAGGTTCATTTCTATTAAGCTGAAAATTGCCTTTCCATATTTTCTCCGTGCATTCTTTGTAAATTTAGGTGAAAAAATGGCTAAAAATGAGCAAACTTTGACCTCAATTCTAGAAGAAACAAGCGTGGTGACCCCTAAGTTTTGTGACATATTTTGGGTTGGTAGGATTGGTTCTTCAATTGAGTCGACTTATAGCTAAATCTCATGGATATGAATAATAGTGTCTATCTACCTTAAAAGAACTGTGAGAAGTAAGTATTAAAAGATTCACTAGTTTACAGTCATACTTTGGTCACTAAAACACATAAGAGACTGCTAAAAATGTGAAGATTTGTAGGGATATGTTTTAGAAAAGTACAAGGAACTACACTGATGTAGTTTCAACAATCCACTTGTTTGAGTTTGAAAAAATTCAACACAGAAATAATAATTTCCGAAAGCAAAGGAATGGGACCCATTTCACCCATTACAGCTAATTTGTTAGCTTTGTTATGTACACTTACAATAAACTTATAAAATTTTATGCAAAATGTTGTGCTTTTAAATAGACAAAATTTCAGGGGGAGGAGGAGATATTTAAAATTACATTCCTAGGGTTTTTTGGAAAATTGTGTTCCGGGTCCCCCTTATTGAAAAATTATGGGTCGTGCCCTAGCTGTATCATTTAAGATATTGGAAAACCATTTGTAACAGGCATATAAAATAAAACCGTACATAAAACTGCAAACCAAAACAGGTATTTAAAACTGAAAAGATGTGTACCCATTTGTAGGATTGTTGCATTTTTGAGTCAACTTTGTTTTTAGGTGGCAATTTAGAAGTGTTGCAGGTTCCTGTTGGTGGTGACCAGTTGACCAGAGTAAGACTGCAAGGTGCAAAAGTCCTACGTAATGGTTCATACACAGCTGCAGACAGACTAGAGCACATGACTCTAGAAATAGTAGAAATGTTCCATACACTCCAAGATTTCTTAGAGGTCTCACTTATCTATTAATGTGTTACTTTTTGGAATTACAATGAACTGCTACAACAAACTGTGCATGATATTTCTGCAGGATCAGATCTCAACATTACAATATAGAATTAAAGGGGCTTACGGGAGTAGTTAAGAAATGACAATTCTGCCACAAGACCATTTTCAAGCAGGAATTCTACATGATACCCCACTCCGGGGGCCTCCGGATGCAAATGGGTATTGAGCGAGTCGGGGATGCTGAAAAGTGCAGGGAGGTAAGGTATCTGGGGCGTGGAGGGTTCGGCCACCAAAATAGATTAAAAAATTTCGAAATCCAATAAATCATGAATTCCGAAACTTCTCAAAATCCGGATCAGCAAATCCGATTGCAGGAAGAGAGCGACAAGGAAGTGAGAAAGAGGGAACAGGCTCAAAGGGAGGCCAGGCGCCAGCCGATAATGAGGTAGCGCGACCTGCCTTGGGAAATATTCCAAGTGATGGGGGTCAAAGAGACGAAAAGTCAGTATGGGGACGGCATGATTCTGACGCTGGAGAGGAAAGGGGTAGAGACCAAGGTCTGGGCGTGCAGCAGGTTGGTCCGGGAAATGGAGCGAATTCCGTGGAAAAAGCGGCACCGGCTCAAGATTGATAATTATGGGATGAAGAAGTCAAAGAAGAGCGGGCACGACTACTACGATTTTGAAGTGGTGGTTTGAGGGGGGCGTGGGAGAAATCCTTTCTGATGGGGAAACCCATCGGAAAAGATATTTGAGGGCTGGGATCAGCGAGGGCCTTGAGAATGCTTGGCTAAATCTTCGCTGAAAGGGGGCGAGGGCTGGCGCAAGCGATCCTTTTCATCGTAATAATTCTTCAGGCAGACGGCAGGCGCACCATCTTCGCCCGGGAGCTGAGACTGATAGGATCTGGCCAAGCGGAGAGTATCGCGATGCCTCTTCTTCTTCTTGGCGATTCGCTTGGCGATCAGCGAGAGCACTAGGGTGGTCGTCGCACTCAGGCAAGCGAGGGATCCAAGGGGGAGGGAGGCCGCGGCACCGATCCTTGTCAAAGCCGATCCCATGGTGCCGCTGGTAAGCAAAAGACTGCTGGTGGAGGCCGCAGTTTGGATAGTGGAGACCACCTTATCCAGTTGCTTAGTTGCGAAGCATGCGGGCAGAATTCTGGACCTCGGACTCCAGGAAATCCTCGAAATTGGCATCTACTTCATCGGTCATTTATCTAGGGGCCCTAGAGAAGCATACCAAGGAGGGGGACATTCTTGATGGGGCTATTGGGGCCAAGGATCAATCCGGAGCCGTCGTAGAGCTTACCATCGCGCTTCAGATATAAGCCGTCACCCTGGACGGTCTTCGGCAATCGGGCTGGGGAGAGATATAAACCCTTCCCGTGAGGCTTCACGCAGCAGACCTGGCCACCTTTCTTGAGGTATAATCCCGACCTCAAGGCCTTATTGACGGCGACGCCACCCAGACCGCCCAAGGCTGGAAGGACGGTCTTGGCGACCATCGGGAGGGCTCTCATTGCCAGGCCGGCGAGCATGGGGAGGAATCCACCTTCTATCTGCATATTCTGCTTCAGCTGGGTGGTGCTCATCTCCAAGATCATTCCTCATTCGCCGGCCCGCTTGAGCTTATTGCTCTTCTGGATCTGCCGATTCGTGAGCAGCAACGTATCATTGCCCGAAAGATTCTCGTGCGAGAGGCGGATGCTCACGGGGCATGGATTGCGCTTGGCTGCGAGTTTGAGCTTATCCCTCTGGCTTGAGCTCAGGTTCAGACCGTACTCGGAACACGTCATTTATTTATATCTCGCGGAGGTGGAAGCGCATGGTCAAGTGCTCGCCGCGGAGATCGATGGGCAGACCATTCTGATCGGTGATATGCGTCTCCATGGAGTGGATGGTATTCACGGTCACCGGAAAATAGATCAGATTCTTGGGATTCTGGACGATCTTCATGCCCGGGGAGACGTTGGGGAAAAAGCTATAGGTGACAGGCTGCTGTACGCCATAGACGTAGCTTCCACTGATGATATCACTATTCACCAGGATGCTAATTCACGATGCTCTCGCTTTCGAAATATCCATTGGTCTTGGGGTCGTAGGTATAGGTCTCATCGTTGAATCCCAGGAGGCTATTGGGGACGTCGAAATTCACTTGGTAGTGCTCTCGGAGGATGAGGACGGATCTCAGAGTCGCACTATTGGCATCGATGATGATCTTGGCGCCGTGGCCATTTTGACGCATACGCCTCTGGATCTCGGCATTGATATCATCGATATCGTAGGATCTGACCTTCAGGGCGATGGAGACCCAGCGCGCGCCATCGTCGGGGGAGTATGAGAAGACGCGATTTCTCTCGTGGATATTGAGGAAGGAGTAGTAGGTCTCAAGGTTGACCAGGGCCATCTCATAACTCTTGGCGGGGTCCAGGCGGATGGGCTGATGGAATCGCGTGGAGATTCGCCCCCTCGACCAGAGATGACCAGGGAGAAGCCACGGTTAGGGGTCGTATTCTTAGCGATCTGCTGAAGCTCGGTCATTTATATATGACTCAGTAGACGACGCTCATCTTGTGGCCATCTGATTCGAATTGGATGATGCGATCGGAGATGACCAGGGGGTAGGCTTGGGTATTGGCGGCGACGTTCTGATCGAATCTTACCTTGATATAGACGTCGACAGTCGAGTCCTTTAGGCGCTCGCTCTGCTTGGAGACGTCGAAGACGAAGAGGGGATGGAGATCTGTGAAGTCGACAGGGGTGATGCCTGGATTGCTCACCAGGTGATCCATATTGAAGAATTTCCAGCGGAAATCGGCGGCCTCCTTATAGAGCCTGGAGATCTTCTGATTCGTGAAGGAGGCGCGATGGCCCACGGCAGGATATCTCTGGGAATTCTCCTTCAGGACATCGCCGTAAGTTTCCAGATCGTCGATTTCGAAATCTTCGGGCCTCGTCATAACCATGAGCTCCCAGAGCCCAGGGGTCCCCTTATATCGCTAGCCATTGATCAGGAGATCGTCGCCGTCGAAAGTGACCGGAGCATTTCCGATGAAAATTCCGCCATTCTCCGATCTCAACCTAAAAGTATGATCCGCCTGATTGGTCATACTCATTTGAAGGTAGTGCTGCGCCCGGGGCCCTAGGATGGTGCCGAGATCCTCTTCGATCGGAAGCGGATCTGCAAAGTCTGGAGGAGGGGGCAAGGCGGGGATTGGGGTGGGAGCGGCAGATTCTTGGTGATTTCCAAGGCAGCTTTTTCCTTGGCCTCCACCACGGGCTTGAAGAATCTGCCGAGGTCTCGACTCACCCCCAGGTTATCCAAGCGATCCTTCGGATGATTCGCCTTGATATTCTGCTTCATGTCGTGCAGCGATTTGGCCAGAGCATCGCGCTGCTCCTT
>MJUU01040689.1:60732-72583 GCA_002080025.1 Modiolus philippinarum
ACTAGCATGAGATCCACGTGCTTTGCCCCGGCATCATCCTTTTCGGATATCCTCATCGGGTAGGTCCCTCCCTCCTTCCCTGTATCAAATCCGTATACGTTGACCTTAATCCCCTCATTGAGCCTCTCGAACCTATCGATTGCCCGGAATGAGACCGGGAATTCGATGCCGTCGAATCTTAGCTCATCCGCCCACTTTTCGTACTGCTTGACTCGGCTAGCACTCTTTTGGTCCACCTCCTCATGATCGCCCATTTGAAGCATTGCTGATCCTCATTTTGCACGTTGATTATTGCCTTCTTGGCCGCGAGCTTCTTGTGGAGTGGGATATAAGAGCTTCCTTTGAGGGGCTTGTACTCATTCAGCTGAATCTTCTCGACGCGCCAATTGATCCACCCGCTCCCCGAAGCCTGGAAAGTCGCCATGCTCTCAATGACCTTATCCTCCATCCGCGCTATCACTTCGTCCAAATCTGCCGACTCGGTGATTACCATCAAGGCCGACCGGAATTTTTGATTGGCGTAGATATTCTCGCCGGTCGCCGGGCTGATCTTCACCATCTCCACATGGAGGATTATTTCCGCTTTCAACCCCTTCTTTTCCGCCAGCCCCTCCGAAATCGTGCTTCGGATTTTCCCCCAGCTTAGCCTGGTAAAAGTCTCCACGTCCTGCTGCGTCTTGGGCTTGATGATCACCGTACCAAATACCCCACCCACGGCCTCCCGCTTATCCGCAACCTCGATATGGTCGGCGGCTTCTTCAATACTCTGCTTCACCTTCTCAACCAGCTGATCTTTCTTCAGCCGGGAGATATTGGTGATCCCCCTCCGCCTCGCTATCGCCTTGAGCTGCACCCTGGTGAATACTTCCCGGCGCTTGAATTTTCGGTCGGTCGCTGACTCAATGAGCCGCACCAAATACATCTTCTTTTTCCTGCTATATCCCTTCACCCCTTCCTCCTTGGCGATTTTCCTCAGTTCCCCCATGGTCTCGGCCACCCTAAATTTCCCTCCGATCGGCTGATCGGCATCGTCTCGCCGCTGGGTATGCCTCCAGCAAAGTCCATCTTTCCCCGGTTTGCCCTTGCAAAGCTGCCCCTTCTTCCTTTTCAGTGGGGTATTGCAGGATTTCTGCATTTCGGGGGATGAAGTTGGTCTGCTATCTTCGCAGACGGAATCTTCGAAGCGATCCATGATAATCTTGGATTGCATGATTTTATTTATACCATTCAATTTTGGAATTTTTTTCTTAGATGGCCTGGTGATTTTTCTCGATCCTTCCCTCCCTGCACTTTTCAGCATCCCCGACTCCCTCAATACCCATTTGTATCCCGAGGCCCCCGGAGTGGGGTTTCATGCAGAATTCCTGCTTGAAAATGGTCTTGTGGCAGAATTGTCATTTCTTAACTACTTACGGGTTCTTATCTTGTTTAAATTACACAAATAAACAGTTGCCCTTTAACGCAATGGCAAGAGCTGCATGAAATCTGTTACATATTACTGAGAGATCAATTAAAAAAACAAATCTATTGAAATATGTATCCATTGTAAAATAAGAAGACAACTACAATGATTCAACCATTATACATGTATATGGGTCATCCTCAAAAATTGTCGATATTTATGTTTTTCAGTTGTATGCGTGATATAGGCTATTTTTTTTCACTTTTTAAAACTTTCAGGGTGTATATTGGTAATGTATGGAGTGATTTGTAGTACAAAAATAATCCCTTTATGTCTAATTCCTTGTTCAATTTGACTTCAAAAGTGGAAATTTTGGTAAAAACTGTTTGTGATTTCGCCGTTATAGCAAAGATATGTCAAGATATCTTTTAAAAAATTGAAAATTCAAATTCAAAATTTTAATATTTATTTTCTATCAAATAATTTCTTTGAAAATAACACATAAACAATACCAAGCACGTATATATTCTATGAAAAAAATACAGGAAAACATGTTTGCTTTTCGCCGTGACCCTTGTGTTACTGTAACCGTGTAATTCAACCAGAAAGTAAGGGTTATCTCTCTTACTGATTAACTTGGTGCCTTCCTGAAGTACTACTTCATCTTTGAAGTATTGGATATTCCATTAAGCACTTTGATGCTATTCAAGCCTAAAAATCTACCTCTTAAGTATGCAGGGTAGCACCGTAATTTTTATTTCTGTCCCTGTTGTTACTGCATTTTCTATTATCTTTGAAGTATTGGATATTCCATTAAGCACTTTGATGCTATTCAAGCCTAAAAATCTACCCCTTAAGTATGCAAGGTAGCACCGTAATTTTTATTTCTGTCCCTGTTGTTACTGCATTTTCTATTATTCTTCATATTTATTTAGCACCAGCTTATGACCATTATTTGTATTTAGTAATTTGCTTTGCAGAACAAGCTGATTTGTTGTACAAGGGAATATGCAATGTAAATAAAAATGGATTTAGTAATGAATATGTCCCTTGTGTTACGTAACACAAGGGACCAAATTCGTAAAATCAGGGGCGACAAGTTGATTCTAAGCAACCATGTTTGAGAGGAAGACAAAAACAAATGCAATCACCCCGTGCACAATACTTTTCTAGTTCATCTTATTGGAAACATAGGTACTGATTCATAATAGTAAGGGTTTTTGAAACATTATACAGACAGTAACACAAGGGACATTTAAAGTAACACAAGGGACATACATGATTGCTAACTCAACGATGCAACTTCGATATTACATGTACCATTGAATACAAATCAAATTTCAAAGTAAATAGAGCAATGAATCAGTAATTTTATACTTCTTAATTCGATGATCTGTTAGAATGCACAAAAATCTGATAACAGCTGAAACATTGACATGCAAAAACAAATCAATTTTGACGTGCTTAAATTCATTTGGGTTAGCTTTTCTTTATGTTTCTTAGAAAGAAGGGAGTAATTAATGACTACTAATCTGTTTTCAGAAGTAAAAACATAAACGTGAAAACTTTCAGAAAACTTTTAATTGATAATGTTGTAGACATCAAATGTTACTTGTGTTACCAAATGTCCCTATTTTTACCAGCTTGGGCGATTGCAGGATGCCTGGATGTGATTTTTCTCTTCAAGCAGATGAAGTAATTGACCTCTACTTTTCCATTAAGTAATTAAGATTAGAGACGCTTAACCATTTTATAAGAAGAAAGCAATGTTCATTTGTACTCGATACAAGTGTCCCTGGTGTTACTAAATGTTCCCTTGTGTTACTGAAGTTAAAATTTGTATTATGTTCATGTTATAAGTTAAAATTTTGATTTTCTTTGAATAAAAATGTTGGTTTCATCGTTCCATCTTTGGGTCATCAAACTGAAATAATTAAATTGTAAACCTATAGAGACATAATTTTATTTTTGATGGTAGAAATTCACTAGTGTTACCAATTGTGTCCCTTGTATTACACAATTGTCTCTGGTTTTACTGACCAGTTTTTGACAAACCAGAAATTCGTAGCTAAACCCTATTGGTCAAAATTAAGAGGAAAGATAGCGTATGTTTGAGATAATGATATAAACAATAACATATTTTTTATATTTAAAATGATTAGTAAATAAATTGTAAAAGTTTGAAAGGTCTAATCCCGTTCATAAACGCAAAAGACTTGCAATTAAAAAAAAAACAATTATGTAATTAACTAAATCGAGACGACAGTAACTTTTATTTGTTCATTATATCAAGAGGGTTACAATGGCAATATTCTAATTAAACATACGTGTTTTTTATCATTTTTCCTAATAGTAACACAAGGGACACTGGCTGGTGGCAATTGACTTATTTTTCATAAAATATAGTTTTATGCATTCAAAGTTAATGCTGAGATGTTGTTTCTCAAACTTCAAATGATAAAGGACCCAAAGACCTTAAAACTGAAACAAAATGGCCAGTTTGATTTTTTTCTAAAATCATCTTCAAAATATTGACAATTTTTGAGAATGGCCCATATATGCAACCATACTATTTTAAACACTGTGATAGCAACTGTTACATAAATAGAGTATTGATAGGTATGATATTCTATAATAAACATCAACATATGGCATATAAGTTAAGATTTAAGTAATTAATAATTGTTCTAACATTTTTATTTTTAATGAAAAAATTAATTAAAACCATATCATTAATTAAGAATTTGACTTCAAGCTTGACAAAATTTACACATATTAGAATTCCTTTAATATTGCACAGAAGTTTGGCCTCCAACATTTGTTATTCATTAACTTTTGTTACATTATGAACTTAAAAGTTGGACGCTAGGAATTGTGACATCATAAAATCTCTTTAGATGTTGCATTGCAATGCGCAACTGTGAAGTGTGGTGTTGTTGAGTATTATATCATTCATATATAAGGATGTAATATTAGAATCATAGGTAGCATCAAAATAATCGAACATCTTTTCTTTTTTTTATCAGAAACTGTACAAAAGATTTTATGACACTGCCAGTGGCAGGCAAAATGGAACTCTTCAGTATTCAAAAGTACTCATTCAGAGGTCCAATGTCAATAGAAATGTTAAGAGAAGGTTTGAGGTAGATAGACTACGTGTGTATGATTAACCTAATAATGATTGGTGAAATACCACTAATATGCTAATAATTAAGAAGCTATTACTGCAAATAATAAAAAATACATTCATGATTCCATGGAGAATTTATTATCTTCTGGAGATTAATTTCTAGCATAAAGAGAATGTGTATTTTTTCTTTATATTGGAGACTGATCTCGGACAATTAAAAATGGAAAGGTTACAGGAATCACTCACAGTGACCGGAAATTTATCATAACAATCCACCAGAAAACTCCATAACAAAAACACAAACAATAGACAAGTCAAGCATAAACTACGATAGAGCTCCGCACAGCCGGACTTGACTGGCACTAGCAAAAGCCAGTGGTAGGGTTAAACCAGTTTTGGGTACTGAAAACTCCCCTTTTACAAAATTTCAGCAGTCCAATAAACCAACACAGTAATATCCTTATTTTCAAAATACACTTGACTGTATTTTTTCCAATAAGTATATCTAGAAATGGAATATTACCTGTATGCAAAAACATGTAGTATAATAATGTTAATAACAAAAATCGGCTGCGCCAAGCACATAATACGCCCATCAAGATTTAAGTCCCATAACTCTCAAACAGAAAATTGAAATTCCACCAAAATTTATACTGATCATGAGATCATTATCTCCAATTAGTATGCTAGTTTGAAGTGAATTGGTCAAGAAGTCTCAAATTAGTGTGCAACAATTAGCAAAAATTGCCTAAATATTAAAAAAATAAAGTCCCATAACTTGGAACAGAAAATAGAAATACCAACAAAAAGTATACAGATCACGAGACCATCATATCCAATAACTATACAAAGTTAGAAGTGAATTGGTCAAGGGGTTCTCAAGTTAGTGTGTGACATACGAAAATAGACGGACAGGCAGTCGGACATTTGTATACCATAATACGTCCTGCCATTATTGATGGGCATATAAAAAGTTATGGTACAAGTGTACCAGAGTGCAAGCAATCACAACAGTCTGATATGGTACAGATATTGTACTTTGTTTCCTACCAATAAGAATTGTGTTTTGTTTAATAGCTGGATAGGACATGAGTTAGTATTTCATGTACATGTACTTCTACAATATGAGCAACAGTCTACTCTGTCTCCACTGAACAACATGTCATCAAAACCAAAGTAATTTAACAGTTCTTTTCTGTGGCATTTGTTTTCAAGCAAGCAAAAATCTCTCATAGCACAAGAAAACCCTTTTCTACTTTTAGAAATGTCACTCATGTTGTAATACATTATGGCTTCTGCTTGTCCACCATTTCGCCCTGCCCTTCCTATCTCCTGCATGTACTTTTCCATTGTAGTGGGAGGTCTACAGTGAATGATTCTCTGTATGCATGGGGCATTTAAACCCATCCCTAGAGCAACAGTTGCTAAAACCAATCTTAGTTTTGGCTTTTCCTTCACCAACTCGGACACAATTACTTGTTTCATAGCATTAGGATAATCTTTATGATATTGAGCAAAAATTCTGTTTTGCGGTATGGGATCACCATAAAACTGTTCATCTTTAAGTTCATGAACTAAATACTGATAAAAGTAACCTAGGCTTTCCAAACTTTCAACATACATAATTGTAAGTGGGGAACTAGATTGCTTCTCTTTCAATTCAATTGCAATAGACTTGATTAGAGTGTCATATTTCTCATATTTTCTAATATTGGGGAGTCTTTTTTCAATTTGTATATATATATATTTGGTCGGTCTGGGTTAGCCCAAACAACATCTGGGTTATTATAATTCAGCACTTTTTGTAACTCCTTTACAAGGTCTACAGTAGCGGTTGCTGTCAGCGCCAAATGGACAGCATTCTCAAATATGCATGTAAGTTCACCAACTTTTTTAAAATCAGGTCTGAACTCTTCACCCCTGCAATAGAGTATTTCAACAAAATGTTACAGTAATATTCAAAGTAACACCTTTGTTTTAACTAAGCCCATTTTTATTGAATTTCAGTAAAAAAGCAAGCATTTTTCAACATGTTGTATTGTCAGAAAAAATGGCATACCAGTATGTTTTTCAGGTGACCTAGCTTAAATGAATTATGACCTTTAATATGCATTTGTTTTGTTTGTTTTTTTTTCTTTAGTTTTCTGTTCATTCTCTATTTTTACTTATCTTTCATCCCATGAGGATTTACTTTACCTGATTCACCAAAAAAAAATATATATATATAATAATCATTAAAATATATCAAAAATAATTCAATCATTGATGTGCTATCGTTTTTTTTTCTGTTTTTCCATTAAATATCCAAAATATACTTCAACACATATATAGACACATAAATTGTCAGTAACTGTGTTTCATTTTGTACTTTAAAATTTATACTTGTTCACTGTTAATTGACATGCATTATTTGATAAATATTTTTGTGTCAAATGTTATCTCTTATTTATTTATTTATTTTTTTATTTATATATATTTATACATGTTATATATTGTTACATTTGTATATGTATAGGCTATGCCTCTTATCCGATCCCATTGAATTTATTTATATTCAATACAATATTTGAAATTGAAATTGAATATACATTTGCCTGTGAATTATTGGTAAAAGATGTGAAATAAACTTTCAAAGTTCTTAATTTTCCTGGCATCTGGTTTCCCCAGTGAGGATTCGAACCTCAATCTTCTGCTCTAAGAACAGATGTATTTAGCCATTATACTACTGGGGTTGTTTCAGATGTATGCAAGGCCATTTGTAGTGTAATATTTAGTACTGTATATGACTAGCTACTAGTACAAGCTACTGGTACAATCAAATGTATATCGATGGCAAGGAAATTATTTTGCCTTGTACAAAATTTATTATGAAAAATTAGTTTTTATTTTGAACTTATAAAAATTAATTTGCTTTTCAGTGAATAAACCCTATAGCTATGATAATTATTTTATTGCTCCCTTCTGCCATTATTACAAAATATTATTCACTCTATTTGTCGCCTGTTTTTCCAGTTGTTTGCGAAGCAGATTTACTATATGCCTAGGTTATACACAGACTGAGATACTTCGGAGACAGAATCTGCTTTCAGAAACAAAAAATAAATATCTTTCATACATTTTGTGCAAACCTTCAGTTTAAACAATCAACTATGGAAAAGAAAGCAAACATATTTCCAAGTTTTGACAATACAAACCATTCTGATACCATATGATGCCATTTAGGGCTTGCTATATGGTGTGAGGTTCCTCATGGTGTTGAAGACCGTACGGTGACCCCTAGATGCTTTGTTTTGGGTCGTTTTAACCTGGGTATGGGATGTTGTCTCCTTGACATTTACCCCATTTCCTTTCTTTTTCATATATACCATATGCACCTCATCTACCACAACAGGACAGACATTATCTTGTTACATTTTACTCCTTAGCAAACAACCAAACTTCTTTCTTGAAAATGTCTCCGGATGTGCATAAATTATGTTGAACTCCCCATTCACCAATTGCAGAAATGGTACATCACATTCCAAATCAACCTAATCATGCTGATGGTCTTCCTCTTCATCTTCATCGATGTCCTCAAATGTTGTTCCATGAGTTCCTTACAATGACAATAAAATGTCCTGTAGAACTGAAGCACAGTCATGACAGTTACAATCTATCAGTTATATCGGAGCACAGTGTTCTAGATATTTTAGGTATTTAAACTAGAAAATGTGTCTGTAAGATACGAATGCCCCGCCGTTGATCATGGAAGCCTTATTATTATAGACTCAGGTAGCATTCCTAAATATGTTTTAGTAAAATATTATGAGAATACAATGATTAGTACTTGACTTAAGTGCAAAATTTAACCAAAGCCACTCAAACATAAGATGTAGGTCAAATTGTCAAACTGCATAGTTAACTCTGCAGTACTATCCAAGATCTACCCACTGACGCACTTTCATTGTTGTATCTCCCATAGTTTCTGAGCAATGAACCTAAACCCCAAATTTAAACAAAGCCAATCAACCATGAAATGCAGGTCATGGACACCTATATGATGGTGTTTTGGGTAATACCCATAAAGGTGAATATTATCATACAATGTCATAAAGATATCATGTATAGTTTGTCATAAATGGACCTAAACGCAAAATTTAACCAAAGTCAATAAACAATGACATGTAGGTCATGGTCACCTAATTGTAGGTGTTTTGGGTAGTATTCATGAAGGTGAATATTATGATGCAACATCATGAAGATGCCATGTATAGTTTGTGATGAATAGACCTAAACACAAAATTTTACCCAAGTCACTCGGGCATGAAATGTAGGTTATGGTGATTCAATATCATAAAGATATAACATAAGTTACCAAATTATTGACCTAAACACAAAATTTAAATACAGGATGTACATACGGACGGACGGACACACAGGGGTAAATCTATATGCCCCTTCAACTTTCGTGGCGGGGCATAAAAAATAGGTTTATATTATATAGGTCATCATTTAAGGCATTGTGTACTCCTTTTAATGATTCAAACAAAGAAGAGTTGACGTTTTAAAACAAGCTGAAATGTATATTCACAAATTCTTATGTGCCATATGGTATAAGTATTAACAAAATGTTTCTTTGCTGTTCATCGACTAACAATTTTGAATGTAAGTAGGTAGTTAGGTGAATTATTTTTTTTCCTAAAAGATGTCAAAAAGAGGTAAATTTTAAAAGAAAGGGTGCTAAAAATAGAATGAAGAAAAATTTTTATTTGGAAATAATGATAAAACTTTTTGAATAGGTAGGATTTTTATGAGTACTGTAGGTCAATTAACGACAAAAAATTTTAAGGTTTGCCTAATACATGCCAAAATTCATTGTGAGACTTACCTATTTTTATTAAATTATTATCGTGTGTGTACTAAAGTACGTTTCACTGAGCTCAGTCTCTCACATTTCTTAACTTTCAACTGAATTGCTGTGCAAAGAACGCATGATAGGACTGCAGCATATGCATGACCAAAAGGGTGAATATGCCGTTTCAGAAACTAAAGCATTGTGGGAAAAGCGTACACCAAAATATTTTGATTGGTCAAGAACGTAAACTAGAGGAAAAGTATTCATACGAATACAATGTCTCCCCCGTTCCTTACTAGTGCTAGTATGTGTTTCTTTAAATAATTCATTGTAACTAATGAAAAGAAAATTTCATGTGCGCATTTCGAAAGTTTTGTTATCTTTTCGATGTTCTTTATGACATTATAGCTAAATGTTCTTGCAACAACATCGGACATTCCCTAGATAAAATTACACATCGGCATTAGACACAATATTATATATATATATATAAAACTTCATTACAACATAAAATGATATATATAAAATGAAAATTTGCTGCGAAATTTTTTATTGAAATTCCAATACCTACAACACAATGGTTAAATTCTAAATAGGACCTTTGTCGAGTTGCTTTTGTATTGTTCTGATAATAATATACCAAATGATTTTAATTCAGCCTTTACGGTATATTTATAATTGTTAAAAGATACACATTTTTAAATTAATGTGTTCATAAATGTGTTCATGTTGTTCATAAAGTATCCTTGATTAAATGGAATGTATCATGTATCAATGCACGTGTCGCCATTCTACATAGCTAGTTTTATCAGCGCAGGTAAACACGTGTCACGTGATTCAAAGTACAAATGCACACTATTTTTAGCAGATTTCAATTAATGATTATTTCTCATTAATTACCGGACTAATTTAAATTTTGAAAATGAGGTGCACTAAGTTGTAGCTGATGGAACGTATATGCAGAATCTTAGGGGATTTGTTCGTGTAGTTTTCTCAATCTAGCGCGACAAAATTTCGTAACGGACAACGCTAACGAATACAGTATATCTCCCATCCATGCTACGCATTGGGGAGACATAATAACGTAACGTCATAGGTTGAAAATCAATTGTCCGTACACCAACATTTGAAATACAATTACTGAACCCACAATTCCTCAGTTTCTGAAATGGCGAATCCCTCAATGATTTTTTTTTTCACTTTAAGTCCGATATCGATGAAGTTTTTTTTAACAGATCCCTTTCACCACGTTCACAAATAAACATACTGCTCAGCTGTAAGTTTTTGAAAGCGTTTGAGAGGTATAACGGCCAAAAAAAAATGATATGGAAATCAGCATGAAATATGAAAAGAGTGGAAAATTGTGAAATGTACAGTACAATGTGGTGTTAGAATATGTTATTCAATCATATTAATGTATAAATGTTCTTCTGAGTTTGACAAAATGCTATATATATGTATATATATATACAAGAACTTTTTATTTTAGTTACCTTAAATATATATTAACATGTACACTATGCATGCTACATGTATGTAATGCAAATTCATATATGTATTTAACCACATGCCTGTTTGTTCAACTACCAGTTACATGTATTTTCAAATAAATGTAATGTCAATGAAGATTTAACAAAGTAACATACATGTTGCCAAAAAATCAGCATTTTTATCAGGAGAATGTTACAAATGTACGGGTCATATATCATGTCAGAATTGGATTGCAGTGAATGTAATACTGGTTATTCCTATTGAACGTCAATTAACAAAATTCATATGCACATGGAATAAATATACATGAAATATACATGAAACGTATCCTTCATTCTCAAGTCAACATGACTTACATGTACACATTTAATAATATGCAAAAATGACAGTGTTGACCTTAACAATATACAAAATACTGTATGTCCAGACCTTACAGTACATGAACAGATCACAAATTTATGTCAACATACTTCTGATTTTATGGAAAATCAAATGCATTTCAACAAAGGTCCAAGGATGAGTTACCTTTCCGCCTTAGTGCCATAACTTGATCTTGCATTAGGGAACTAAGCGGAGAAGCAACTATAACAATTATTGGGGCAACATGGTTTTTTTCGCCGCTGCAAGAACTAAGGAAGAAGTTGAAATATTAGACTCTTCCCGTAGCCTGTTGGTAGAATGGAAATGCAGTCTCTGTTCTCATAGAGTGATCGAAGTGTTTGAACCTGCTTTACCTTTAAACTCGATCCTTCAGGAAGAATACATCCACTATATTCCAATGCATATTTGAGGCATTCATCAAACGACGCCATTTTTAAAAACTATATCTTGTATGTGAATAAAGAAGTAAGTGATGCGGTCTTCCGGCGAAGAAATGTAGCGCGTAGACACATATCAAATTCCGTATCACATCCGAGTTATTGAGGGAGAGAAGCGAACTCACCCGAGGTTTTCCAATTGTCTTAATAGGTATTGGTTAGCAACCCCACCCCCC
>MJUU01040689.1:72599-84167 GCA_002080025.1 Modiolus philippinarum
CCATTCGCCGCCTATTTGCAAATAGATAGATTATAATAACTGATTTTTCTACCAATTTTCATTAGTATATATGTATCTTTTAGGGAGCGATTTACTTTTTGGACGAGTTGCGACGAAGTCGAACTCGACTTATAATTTGATGAATAGTGTCTGGGCGTCTGGGCGTCCGGGCGTCAACTTTTGGTTTCCGCATGATATCTTGAGAACCACATGTCATATCTAAATGAAACTTTACACAGACATGAGTTATGATTAGAGAAAAATCCCTATTGATTTTGAGGTTTGTCGGACAAAGGTCAAGGTCACAACTTCTGAAAATAGAACAAAAATTTGACTTATCCGTTTCCACACAATATCTCCAGAACCACAATACACATCCAAATGAAACTTGGCATAGACATCAGTTATGATCAGAGGAGGAACTCTATCGATTTTGAGGTTGGTGCGACAAAGGTCAAGGTCACAACTACAAAAAATGTAACAAAAATTAAACTATTCAATAAAGCCTAAAATCACAGGTTTGGTATAATTTGATAACAAAAATAACTAAAAAAAGTTTTATTGTTCATACAATAGTTTTTATATTGCTTTAAGATGTAGATTCATTTCAAATTTCTAATTATATTCACCAACTAACTTTTTGGGATGACAAAAACATAAAAAAAATGATATATTGAAAAGTCAAAATTAAAAAAAAGGAGGTAATAAATTAAGGGAGGTAATTAATTTAATGTTAAGAAGTATTCAATATTACTAAAAATCCATTGCAATGTCCAGTAGAAATATAATCGTAGATGAAAAAAATACATTTGTGTGTTCTGATTTTTTTGTAAATCATTGATTTCAGCTATACGTATTACCTGAATCATAAGGGGAACTGTCGTGTTGTACTAAAAGTATAAACTTTTCGGACATTTCAAAATATTTAGAATATAGGAAATTATTAATTTTAAGAATTTGATTAACCATTATTTCAAGTGCTATAATATTTCACGTCTTTTAGACAATTGAGTTAATCGTGTCATAATGATAATCCCCGTTTTTATGTTCAAACGTGTACATCAATTAGCGGCTCTGTTCACTCTAGATTTCCTTATTTGTCCGTCTTTGTATGTATTTTTATTATTTGTTCCACCTTGTGTTAAGCTATCTTTAATCCATTAATAGAATTTATCACCCTTTTAAGTTAAATAAATTTGTCAATTCAACGCGATTAATGTAAATTACATCACAAATACTTTTTGCATACATAAAAACTTCTGATTGGATTTCAGTATCGAACTGTATAGACCATCTCGGTAAAATTCTGTTAATTGTTTATCAAAGTTATATTCATTGTTGGAATTATTAAATTATATATTGAAGACCAGCGTCTCTGTGTTGCAAGAGTTAGTGCCCATCATCAGAACTTCGTTTTATTGGGACATTTTATGCATCATTGTTGTGTGCGCGGCACCAGGCCAGCACCCATCTTATCTGCACAGGAGACACACAAAAGTCTCGCTGTGACAATTGGTGGTGTTAACCCGGGTGTGCTGACTCTTTAGCTCATCACACGATTCTTGTACATCGAGCAGCAAGCGAGCATCGTTCCACTTAGACTCAGAAATTACAACACAGATAGCAATGGAATTTAGCTTCAGACCACAATGGAAACAATGGAATTGCCATTTCCGTCTGGACCAAAAGTGCGGGCGCTGTGGAAAAGAACATTATGGTTACACATGTTTTGCACAAAATAAACGGTGTTTTTCCTGTGGAAAGTATTCACATTACGCACGGATGTGTCTTACAAGAATAAAAAGTAGTTCAAAACCAGAGCAAGCTGGACATTCCGGAAACCAGAAGATACAACAGAAAGTAAAATCGAACAGTCAAAAGAAAAGAGATTCTGTCCATTTGCAGACATATCTTGACAACAAACATGGAATTCGTGAAATGCCGTTCTCAAGACTAAGGGATATTGCATTTTTCAGCGTAATGGACAACACAAGGTCAGTTAAATGTGAGCTTCAGAAAGTTAAAAGTAAATTAGTAAACGCGAACGAAAAACTATGTGTGCAACAAAAAGAAAACAAATGTATGCACCAGGAAATGGAAGACTTAAAAATCAAACTACAAGAAGAACGTCATAAAAATACTGATCTTGGATTAAAACTGGAGAGCAAAATTTCCGATCTTAACAGTGCATCATCAAAAATTTTGCTACTGAAGGATGAAATTACAGCAATTAAAACCAGTTCAAAAGTTCAGTGTTCTGTGCCGTCTGCTATTCAGGACTACATCAGTAAAATTCGAATTCTTGAAGACACTGTTGCTCAAAGAGAACAATTCGCACATCAAATTTGCGAACTTAATAATTCGAAAAGTTTAGAGCACATGAAAGAAAAGAAACTTTGGGAGGAAGAAAAGACATCTTTTAATTGTCATATCCAAAACCTGAAAGAACAACTAACGAACCTACTGGAACATAATGACTTGCTTATATTAAATAACCAGAGGTTGGAAAGTGAAATTTACCGGCAACAGCAAGCTAACTACAATTACCCGAATTACCGATCTCATAGGGGCAACTTCCGTTAATTTTTTTTTCCGAAGCACGAGGTCGTGCTTCAGCGGAAGGAGGGAAGAGTTGTCGTGATGTACTAAAAGTATAAACTTTTCGGACATTTCAAAATATTTAAAATATAGGAAATTATTAATTTTAAGAATTTTATTAACCATTATTTCAAGTGCTATAATATTTCACGTCTTTTAGACAAAACAACGGCAGTAGAATACCGAAGGAACAAAGGGGTGATATTCACAAAAATCGAAGTCCAAAGACAGGGCAAAAACGAGAACACAGAAAACAATGACGTTAGACACAAAAACAATGACGCCAGACAGACACAAAGCACAGAACCAGAAACCACAACATTCAGAACAAAGGCACTCACAGTGTGAACTCCAGTGAAACTGAGAGTGACATCAGGTGCTCCGGAAGGGTAAGCATGTCCTGCTCTGTTAACAGCACCCGTCACACTGTGAGTGATTCAATCCGGGAAAATGTCAAAGTCGGTAGTCAAATCCGGGAAGACGTGAATCTAGCTGAAAATGTCCACTTTCATTTGGGATACTGACACGTCATATCTTTCAATGATGCTATGGTGACGGCCATAACATTTCTTGAGGGATGAAATTAACAAAGGTTGAACAAATCCCTGACTAAGCAATTGAGTTAATCGTGTCATAATGTTAATCCCCGTTTTTATGTTCAAACGTGTACATCAATTAGCGGCTCTGTTCACTCTAGATTTCCTTATTTGTCCGTCTTTGTATGTATTTTTATTATTTGTTCCACCTTGTGTTAAGCTATCTATAATCCATTAATAGAATTTATCACCCTTTTAAGTTAAATAAATTTGTCAATTCAACGCGATTAATGTAAATTACATCACAAATACTTTTTGTATACATAAAAACTTCTGATTGGATTTCAGTATCGAACTGTATAGACCATCTCGGTAAAATTCTGTTAATTGTTTATCAAAGTTATATTCATTGTTGGAATTATTAAATTATATATTGAAGACCAGCGTCTCTGTGTTGCAAGATTTAGTGCCCATCATCAGAACTTCGTTTTATTGGGACATTTTATGCATCATTGTTGTGTGCGCGGCACCAGGCCAGCACCCATCTTATCTGCACAGGAGACACAAAAGTCTCGCTGTGACAGAACCCCTGCTCAAATTTTGTTTTAAATGGTGGTCTGAAATGGGTTGTAATGGATAGTGGAGCTTTCAGTTGCCATGAAAACAAACCAGAACACTGAATCTTTAAATAAATAAGTGTTCTGCTACATATTTTCTGTAGCATTATAAATTATAAGAGGAACCCCTGCCAATTTTTTTTATGAAAAAAAAGGGGGGGGCTCGGAGTGTTTTGATTTCAGCAATACATATTACCTAGATTATAAGGGAAACCCCTGCCCAAATTTTTTTGAATGGTGGTCTGATATGGGTTTTAATGGATAGTGGAGCTTTCAAATGCCATGGAAACCAAACCAGAATACTGAATCTGAGAAAAAAAAGTATTGTGCTACATATTTTTCTTCACAATTTTAGAAATATGTATAAACTAGATTATAAGGGGAACCCCTGCCATTCTTTTTTTTTTTTGAAAGGGGGACTTGGAATGTTTTGATTTCAGCAATATGTATAAACTTGATTATAAGAGGAACCCCTGCCCAAATATTTTTTTTGAATGGTGGTCTGAAATGGGTTGTAATGGATAGTGGAGCTTTCAGTTACCATGGAAACCAAACCAGAACACTGAATCTTTGAAAAAAAATTCTGCTTCATATATTTCTTCACAATTTCAGAAATATGTGTAAACTAGATTATAAGGGGAACCCCTGCCATTCTTTTTTTTATTTTGAAAGGGGGCTTGGAATGTTTTGATTTCAGCGATATGTTATGTAACCTGGATTATAAGGGGAACCCCTGCCCCATTTTTTAGAGGTGGTCTGAAATGAGTTGCAATGGATAGTGGAGCTTTTGGTTGCCATGTATACCAAACTAGAAACGGAAAATAAGGCATTCTGATACATACTTATGCAGTTTCAGCAACAATAAAAAACTTAATTTTAAGGGGAACCCTTGCCCAAAGTTTTTTTTTGAAATGGACTTGGAATGTTTTGACTTCATGCAGTTATCAGTAGTATGAACCACCTAGATTATAACCTCTGCCAAATTTTTAGTCAAGTTAGGACAAAGTCAAACATCCTCAAAAGTTCCATTATAAAAGAATTTATATGCTTATATGCAACTATTTGCCTATCCGATTATGTACTTATGAAAATAACAAATGTTCGCAACTCGGCTTTCGCACCTTTGGTGCGTTTTCTGATTTTTGAAATATGGACGTATGCACTAACTGCACAGGTGAATTCATTATATATCAAGAGTTGTCGCGTGTTGGTCGAAATTCCGCAATAGTTGCTGAGTTAATTGATATTGCTACTATTGTTAGAAAGAATGAACCTTTATAAGAACAAAAAGTCTCCACGAAGGATCCCAGTGACTGAATGTGCATTTTGCATACATCTTTATTATCAAATAGACTGTATAATATGTCTCTTCTCTCACGAAATCATATTCTTTCTAACAACAAAACAAACCATTGCTTTCCCCTCTAAGATATGTCAGCCGGTGAGCAAAGTCAATAATGGCGTCGATTCTCAAAACACTGTCACGTGATTTTCTGATGCGAAAATGGTGTATTTTTGTCAACAACGACCACGAATGGAATGTGTAAAAATACGACGATTTCTAGTGAAATTTTTGTTGAAAATCGGAACATTCATATTTTTCAGATGTCAACAAAACGATAAACTAACTTTGAGAGTGACAAAATTTTAAGAATCGGTAAATATTTAACGCAAACGGTCGTGACCTCGAAGGGTGATTGTAAACACGCCGAACAAAAATTAGCAATATATTTTTAATATGTCGAATGATGGGAATTCCGTGAACCTGACTATTCTTTATTATCTTTATTAGCCTTTTTTATTAAAATTTTTACAAATCATCTGTTACACGTCGATTGTGTCAATAAGATTCTTTGGTCATGTTTGTTACAAAGGAGGTAAATCTACTTGTCAACGTATCGTCAAGAATAATTTAGATTCCCGAAGTTTGTTGCGACGTATATTGTACAAAATTCTATGTAAATATTTATTTGAAGCATGTATTTTATTATAATTAACAACAGAAAATATTTTAACTAGTAAAACACAACTGTTGGGAAAAGTATGAGTGGCCGTTCATGTCACTGGCGCGATATTCTATCACGTTAGTAAAAATAACGCGTTATTTTGATAAAATATCGCGTTAATATGATAAAATAACGCGTTATTTCTGCATTTTATCGCGTTAAAGTCCAAAATTATCGCGTCATTGTGCAAAACTAACGCGATACTGTGCTAAACCACAAATAACGCGTTATTTTGTTTTTCTATCGCGTTAGTTTGGTAAAATAACGCGTTATTTCTTACTGCATTGGGTTGATTGGCCGTTCATGTCAATTACTATTTTCTATCGCGTTAGTAAAATAAATTAACGCGTTATTTTGTAAAACTATCGCGTTAATTGGTGAATCTATCGCGTTATTTTCTTATCCTAACGCGTTACTTCTTCGCTTTATCGCGTTAGTAGCTCAAACTAACGCGTTAATATAAAGAATTAACGCGATACTTTTCAATTCAGAAATATCGCGTTAGAATTGTAAAATATCGCGTTAGATTGAATCTGTTATTAGCCAATCAAAAGTCCCGTACTATCTGCGTCCTATGAAACAAGGGAGATAACAAATATCCGATATCAAAATTCTGAGTGTTGTCTTTGGCGCAAATTCACAGCTTGGTTAACCGAGCAAGAGAGAGAACAGCCCCAGCTCCAGAAACTAGTGTTGATGATTTTGTTTCTGGGTAATGCCTTTGATATTTGCATGACAGGCGTCGTTCGAGTTCGAGAATGAAAATATGAAACAATTAAATCAAATCATTGTCCCATTGTATGTGGTTTAATTTCTAATTGTAATACAGAGTGTACCACTCCAGTATCTAATCTTGCTCCTTTGCCTGGCAAGTTCATTTTGACAAATCAAGCCATTGAGATGTTTAAGTCTAATATTCAATGTGAAAATATAAAAACCAAAATCTCTAATTTTATGAATAAAGAATTTGATAATAATGACAATTTTTAAAGTCATTAATGCAAACCAACTGTAAAAGGAGTCATTAATGCAAACCAACTGTAAAAGGGTTCTTAAAATATTAAATTAAAATTCTGATCAAATCATCTGCTAATAAGATACTTTTTTTGAGTACAAACATTTTATCTGTATGTAGACTCTTGGGACAAGCAAACAGATGACAGGAAGAACCATGGAAAGGAATAAAACAATATATGTTCCATACTTTTGGTAGAGAGCAAAATGATAGCCTTCAACGTACGGAAAATAAAATCTTCTTAGAATTTATTTGATCAACCCTTTGTTAATCCTATCGTGTATCTTGTGTTGATTATTTACATGAACCATTATATTACAAAGATTTTTCAAAAGTTATTTTATTTGGTGAACTCCATTTTAATATGACATTATGTCCATCATTGCACACGGCTAAATTTTATTATGAAATAAGGTTAATGAATGGTGGACATTTTTTTCATTGCGAAGGACATTATTTCACAGAGGACAAAATTTTATGTTGCATTTGTACATAATTTTTTGTCATAGTCTGTTAAAGAGCTCACCAGAGCTCGTTATTATGTAAATAGTATGCCAACTTGAATAAAATTCACTTATCATCTAGTGGCAACACCAACACAATCGACATCTTCAAGAACTAGATACAGTCACAGCATGAAGTTTCTTCCATACCACCATCGCATCAATACCTACTAGCACTAGTTCTTCCCTAGGTCTGTCACTGTTTGGAACATGAAACCAGAAGCATTTAAATTGTCTCTTCGCCTTCACTGGAGGCCTTCAAGTCGTCCGTCCAGAGACAACCTCTGTGGCAACCAACATTCCAGATGTAGAGATCTATCCATTGTATAGTGTATATTCATCTTTGTTTTAATCACCAGTTTATTGTTTTGATCGACATCAATCTTTTCATGTACACCGTTCCCCTCCTTATAAATGTCCAGGATCCCGGGGTTTTGACGAGTATCCTAGCTGAAGTTAAAGTTGAAAACAATATAATCAAAATTATATCTACAAATTGTTCCTTACACTCACTGCATGCAGTGAGTGTAATTGGTGTAATTGGTCAACAGTAAGTGCTATTGAAAGGTAATAGACAGTTAAAAGAAATTATCATCCCGTACTAAGTAAAAAAAATCTTGAATCAGAGTTCGAACTGAAACTTCAACTTTTTCCACAAGGGACTGATATCTTTTAAAGAACTTTTTTAATGATTGTAAGAGACGGAAATTTCTGAAGCCTGGATTGATAAGGCGGTCATCGAGATAACTAGGTATGTCTAATGAGAAAGCCTGTACAATTTGTGCTAGCTCTCACGTGACGAATCAACTGTGAAACGTACACCTCGTATGCAGGAGAACCCAGAATATGACTGTTTTTTATTATACTCCTTTATAAATTTTCAACAAAGTACCTGTTTATTACTCCTTTTAACAAACTTAGCTGACATGTTGGCTGTTTCAATAAAAATTGAGTTAACGTCATCAACCATAGTATTAACATTATCAAATTCTTTATTCATAAAATTAGAGATTTTGGTTTTTATATTTTCACATTGAATATTAGACTTAAACATCTCAATGGCTTGATTTGTCAAAATGAACTTGCCAGGCAAAGGAGCAAGATTAGATACTGGAGTGGTACACTCTGTATTACAATTAGAAATTAAACCACATACAATAGGACAAAATGATTTGATTTGATTATTTCATATTTTCATTCTCGAACTCGAACGACGCCTGTCATGCAAATATCAAAGGCAATACCCAGAAACAAAATCATCATCACTAGTTTCTGGAGCTGGGGTTGTTCTCTCTCTTACTCGGTTAACCAAGCTGTGAATTTGCGCCAAAGACAACACTCAGAATTTTGTTATCGGATATTTGTTCTCTCCCTTGTTTCATAGGACGCGGATAGTACGGGACTTTTGATTGGCTAATAACAAATTCAATCTAACGCGATATTTTACAATTCTAACGCGATATTTCTGAATTGAAAAGTATCGCGTTAATTCTTCATATTAACGCGTTAGTTTGAGCTACTAACGCGATAAAACGAAGAAGTAACGCGTTAGTATATGCAAATAACGCGATAGATTCACCAAAATAACACGTTAATTTATTTTACTAACGCGATAGAAAATAGTAATTGACATGAACGGCCAATCAACCCAATGCAGTAAGAAATAACGCGTTATTTTACCAAACTAACGCGATAGAAAAACAAAATAACGCGTTACTTCTGGTTTATCACAGTATCGTGTTAGTTTTGCACAATGACGCGATAATTTTGGACTTTAACGCGATAAAATGCAGAAATAACGCGTTATTTTATCATATTAACGCGATATTTTTTCAAAATAACGCGTTATTTTTACTAACGCTATAGAATATCGCGCCAATGACATGAACGGCCACTCATAGAAAAGGGGAGGGGAAGACATCATCAGAGTGAATGAAAATTCTGAGTGAACATGAAATATCCACATTCAAATCGGATGTTTAGTAATTCCACTTTTTATTTGTCCCAGATTTTATTTATACACATCTAATATACTATATTTTACTCTTTGGGAGTGATTCTGGGTGATGAACTCAACATTTGTTTATCAAATATTTAAAAACATACCTGAAATAAATAAATAAATCCTGCAAACTGTTTGATGTTATCCAAAATGTTGTATTCAGTATTTTTATAGATCACTGCTCTCATGTGGAGAGTTCGATCCTGAACATGCAAGATATCAGAACAAAAAATGCCATTGTAATTAAACATTTGCTGAAGTTGATCAAATCTGTCCAGAATTAAATAGTGCTACTATAAATAAAATGTAGCATATAAAGAGTACCTAGAAAGTATCTGATGAATATTGTCTTCTGAAATAGTAATATTATAAATAAAGTACAAGAAAGTATATCCTTTCGTAAAATATATAGCATACTTACATTGGAGTATCATAATCCCTATAACAGATAAATGTGCATACAACTATGAGAAAAAATTTGACATGCATGTCCACATAAAACCCTAAGGAGTGAAACGGACTGCGTTGACAGGGTAAGTCTACATACTGGTAAATATATTAGTTAAAAAGGTTATGTTGAAATCAGATTTATGGACATTGCTATAGAATTTATTACACATATTTGGAATATGAAATATACATGTAAGTTAAGTCGAACATGATCGAGGAATAACAACCAAAATCAAATGAAAATGTCATCAAACAACCTGCAACAAAACTGAAACAAGCTTGTAAAGGGCAATTTTTGATTCTGTGAGATAAGCTAAATTTTCTTCTTTTTATTAGTAATAGGGTACCAAAAAGATAAGAAATGCAGCATATATATACATGTAGACAATTAATACTATAGTCTCTTAAAATTGTAATGCCACTTCCTCTTATGAATCCATCTTTGGTTACATTGTCATACATATGTATTTAGAATATAAATGCACTACTAGAGTTGAAGAAAAAACTCAACTTGGCTTACATATGTGTACAATAGAAACTGAAATAATTTATATTTCCTTTACAAGGATTTTCTTGTTCTGGGTTATTGGTATTTTTTACCTTAAATAACATAAAAATATGGCATGTCCCTCCCACGGTCACGCATACAAAAAATGTAAAATATTTGCCCAGCGATTATAGTATAGAAAAAAGAAGGGAAACGCGGGATGTGTCAAAGAGACAACGACCCAAATAAAAGGGGAGTAATAACAACTCAAAGCCACCATAAGATCAGGAAACCCCACATTTTTGGATGACAAAGAATTGGTCAAATTTTAATTGTATATGATACGTATAAATTTAGAAAAGGCGAAATTTTACAAAATAACATTTTTCAGCCGAAAGTTAAAAATTGTGTTGGAGTGTTCAGACAAATGTGTTGGAGTGTTCAGACAAACTACAGTCTGTGAATCTTTATATACTATTGACCATCGTTTAGCCTATTCATTGCCGAGTTACTTGGTTGTAGCATTATTTGATAATTGCGTTTGGACATTGAGCAAATATTTTCTCCAGATAATCACCAAAAATGTGTAAATCCCCCCAAAGCATAGATGCCCCTGCAATATTTACTGGTACACTGTGTATGTGGTACCCTTCAGAAATATGTCCTGTAAATGATCGCCCATATTGAAAACGCATTTAAATATTGGGCGAACAATAAGAAAACACATTCAAGGATCCTCTCATCTGAAACAAAAGGCCAATTTGAATGCACGGACACATAAAGTCTCTTCAAGTTGATGGTTTCTTTACAACATGTGTTCTGAAGGTCAGCACTCCCAGCTTATAATATCACCAACGTTCATTGTAATGTTAAACCATATAGGTATATAAATTCAAAAACATTCAATTAGAACCACCGAAACTAACCTTAAACGTCTAGTGGTAAATTTTTTTTTAGAACCAGAATAACCGTATACAGCAGACCAAAATAAAACATATGAACATGCTAGAAGACATAGAGGGAAATTACGATTTCCTCAAAACAATATGTAAAAATAGACATCACATTTATCAACACCAATACAGCTTTTACCGTGTCATTATACAGCCAGTGGCGAAAGTTACCTCGACTTGCATATGCTCAGAAGAAATTGAACAAAAGACAAATTTCGATTCAACATGATTTGGAAAATACTTAATAAAATGCAAATAGTTTGTTAGTTTAATAATATTTTATTGCAAATAAACAAAAGGATTGGACACAAGTTATACCAACTTAGTGCAAGTCCTCTCCTTACAATATAATCAAACGACAGCAAGGCAAATAATAATTAACATAATAATTTACATTTTTT
>MJUU01040689.1:84277-107190 GCA_002080025.1 Modiolus philippinarum
ATCAAACGACAGCAAGGCAAATAATAATTAACATAATAATTTACATTTTTTGAAACAATATTTTGAAAGAAATAGAAAATCTAGACACAAAAAAAAATACAATAGAAGAAATTGGCTGAGATCAAGAACTGACTTGTACCTAAAAACGTTTAGTTTGATTGATATATAATCGAACCTTTTGAAATATAGATGAATTTGTCTGGTCATCGTAGTCATCCTTTCCGAAAAGTAAAATTTCGATTTGAAAATCATTAATATCAATACCACTGAGCAAGACTGTTCTCTGGTTTATGTACAATGGACATTCAACGAAAAAATGGAAAGCATCTTCATATGGAGATCCACAATAACAGCTTGCATTACTTATAACATTTATTCTTTTTAGATCTGCATTTAGTGAGCTACACTGATACCTAAGTCTGGTATGTAGGATATTCAATTTCCTAGGACCTTCACCAAAGTACTCCGGAGCTTTAAAACTCTCCGTTTTGATTCGTTTTTTGAAAATTGATAATGTAGGGGAAATACGCACAGATGAATCTAATTTATTCCAAAGTCTAACAGACAACGAGACAAAAGAGTTGTCGAAAATTCTTAACTTACATCTAGGAGTAACATAGTTATCACTTGTCCTTACATTATATGTATTAATATCGGAAGTTAGAGGAGGGAGACAATTACTCAGGTATTCAGGACACATTCTATGATGCATTTTATAGAAGGTTGTTATTTTTCGACATTGTCTCCTATTTATTAGAGGATCCCAACCTGTTTCAAAATATAGCGACTCTTTACTAGCAAATAGTTTGTAGTTATATTGAAGTGTAAAAGCGTAGACAGTATCACATTTTAAGGAATCTACTGAAATACTCATATCCTGACAAAACCTTACGAAAGTATCATGTTGAAAGACACTTAGTTGCAAGACATTTAAAGGAAATATAGCAAATAAAAAAGAAAAGATCTGATCAAAAAGAATTAATGTTGAGGAGATGCGTCAAAGTATATTATTTCTTTTATTTCTATAATGTTCATAAGATCAATTCCCAAATTCAAATTCTAAATGATATTTAAAAGACCCAACCTTACCAGTTATGCATCTCTTTTCTATCTGTTATGTTTTACACTATTTAGCCTACTTGGCATATTTTATAATTGTGCTTATTTGCTTTTGCAAATATATAATTTGCACTGGTGAATGAACGGCAGTAGAATACTGAAGGTACAAGGGAACCGATGACCACGAAATCGAAGTCCAAAGACATGGCAAAAACGGCAACACAGAAAACCAAAGACAAAACAAGGACGTGAACAGCTACAATGCATGGATATAAAAAGATAACATTAAGAACTAAGGCACTCATAGTGTGAACTCCCATGAAAATCGAGAGTGACATCAGGTGCTCCGGAAGGGTAAGCATGTCCTGTTCTGCTAGCGGCACCCATCACACTATCAGTGAGTCAATCCAGGGTTGAGTCAAATCCGGTTATGTCAAATACGTGAAGACGTGAAATCTAGATGAAAATATGTTGTCATTCCAAAACGAATTTTACAATTTCTACATTTAAAGTGACAAATATTTTAATTTTTTGTCGATTTCAATGTATAAGTGAATACATTTCTTAATCATTTGATTGATCTTGATTGTTTGTTTTTTTATTCGTTTTAACACTCGAAGATATCAAAGTCAATAGACATGGCAAAACGAGAACACAGAAAAAAGACAACAAAGACATGAGACAGCCACAAGGCACAGAAATAAAAAGACGATATTCAGAACTAAGGCACTCCTTTAGTGAACTCCCATGACAACTGGGAGTGACATCAGGTGCTCCGGAAGGGTAGGCTTGTCAAGATTCGAATATATTTTATCGCACGTTCTTGTCAAGGTATACAACTTTCAAGGTACAAAAAGTATGAAAAAGAAAGGAAATGGGATAAATGTCAAGGAGACAACATCCCATATCCAGGTTAAAACGACAAAAAAAAAAAAAACAAAACATCTAGGGGTCACCATATGGTCTTCAACATAGTGGGGAACCTCACACCATATAGTAAGCCCTAAATGGCCCCGAAAAGGTAAAAAAGTGAATAAATCAATGGAAACAAACCACATCCAATAACCCAAATATCAAGAAACTAAAATTTTATAAGAAGGCAAGGACAAGCCAATGACCAACATATTCCTGACTCGGGACAGGCGCAAAAATTTCGGTGGGGTTAAACTCGTTTTCTTGGATCCAAACCCTCCCCCTATGTGTGGTGAATGGCTAAAAATAAATCAAACTAGAAAAAAGTCCAACTTATCAAGACGAGTACCCTTACAATGAAGCACATAAAACATGAAGACAATACACACAGGTACAGTCCGGATAAATGCTCGCAGTTACTGACAGCTAACTAAGGACATAATTTCCGTTGACTATGATATCAAGCCTTCTTACATATGAAATTTCAATTGAAATACTTCTAAATAGATTTGGTATAACAACATCATCAATTATGAAAGAAGAACATGATATTGTGCAATGCCAAATACTGCCAATATGAAAAATTATTTAAATTTAGTTATGGTGTAAAGCATTTAGGAGATGATCAATATTTTTGCCAACAAAAACCAGACAACAATGCTGTATTTATATCCCTTCTGAATAAGTTTGTTCAACGGATTAATAAGTTTGGAAGGACAATTTTTGAATTTATGCGCTTTGTAAATGATATTTCCATAGAAGTTTAGATGTGAAATGCCCTGATGAATAAGAGCCCTGCATGTAGAACCAAATTTTCTTAGTAAGTCAATGTATCTATAATAAAATTTAGAGAATGTTTTTATCAATTTATGATATCTAAACCCTTGGTGTTTACTTACTGCCTTTGTACCTGTTTCGGTTTGTAATTAAGCCCATGTGTAAATAAATGTCAATAAATTAACATTGATGAAAACTCCAGTCGATAGAATTCGTCGGTGTATTAAAACATCCCCACCCAAAAGGTTAGCCGAATAGTACAGTACTTAGTATACTCAAACCAAATATTTTCTGGGCAATCAAGTTCACCATTCGATACAAACATGTGGTTCAATCTCCAACATATTTTTCCATGAATCTCGCCCGCTGCAACAATCGGACTAAGATCATGTTGTTTTGCAATATCTGAATTTTGAAAAAAAAATGTTTTTGTAAAACAAAGGAGTAATATCCCTCGTGCATAGCTATGTTCTTGCCTGATTCTGCTTTTTCATTTAGATTATTGAAGTTATCTGTTCTCTATCGCCTTTTACAGGTGTTTGCGGGGTGTATAGTCTTCAACACGTTTGAATTTGATATATACTACAGAAAAATAAGACATCGAAATGACCATAAGCATCAACTGATAAAATGAATCTACAGGTAGCACGGTAGTATCTATTTTTCCATTGCCGACAATAGTCAGATTTTGTAATATTTGGCTACTTTCTAAATTTAATCAAGGTTCAGAAACTGAAGTTACCTAGAGTACTTTCATACAAGATTTAAAAGATAAATGCAAAACATCCTCATGCCCGTCTGGTTTTTGAGCTAGCTCCAGCTGAAGGAAGTGACCCCTGATTTTCCCCTTTTGCCGCAGTGAAAAGACTAAATATTAAAAGACCCATGAAAAATTTACTGCTATACTTATTGAAGACCTTTGCCTATATTCAAGCATTATATATATATAAAAGCTTGAAAACATTTTGCTTTCTGGTATACATTTATATCAAATCACAGGCAATAGTATATTCAGTTGAGTAGATACACAAGTGGGCAACCTAGTGCCAGGAATAAATACTACCGTGCCACCTACAGTAATTTCCGTTTTTAGTTTTTTTATTGACACTTATCCAATACCGATATCTGCTGATTGACTGTTACACCCCATCGGATCAGAAGTCAGTACTTTGGTGGCCCGAAAACTGATAACAATATTTAAATTTTCAAAAATTTAATTTAAACTAAGTATTTTCTCCCTCGCGCAAACAGCAGGCTGCAGACGTAATCTTTCGCAAAGTTAATTTGAACCAGTCATAAAAGCTCCTCTAAGTTTACTTACCGTTTTCAAGTTAACTTAGACTAGTCATAAACAAGTCATAAAAACAACTCTAACTTAACTTTAGAACTCATCTAGAGTCCTGATTACTCTGACCAGTTCTATGTATATGTTATTAGATTTAGAGTATTTACAGTTCTTGTATTGTAATTTTATCTTCTCGGACAGAGCAGTCAGGATTCAGTGACAGGTTAGAGCAGTCAGGGCTCTATGACAGGTGAGAGCAGTCAGGATTCTATGACAGGTTAGAGCGATCAGGCCTTTATGACTGGCCAGAGTAGTCAGGGCTCTATAATTGGTCAAACATAGTAGCCAAGGTTGCTTTAAATTAACTTCAAGTAAACTTAAGACTGTTCTCATGACTGCTTCCAAAGTTAATCTGTACGAGAAGTTATGTCTGCACCCAACTGTAGCTCTGTCCTTAACTGATTTGGTTGTTCGGTTATGATGTTTTTGGTTATCTGTTCTTTATAAGCCTTTACACATATAAAGGTATAATTTATCGTATGTAACCTACGCGATTTTATACTAAATATATCTAAAGCACTCATTAGACTTAGTGCAAAATCATTCTTTAACATAAAATACAAAACAAGGAAAAACACAAAAACAATCTCCTAATTGACAGCTTTTCATGAACAATTTAGTACAAAAACACCCAATTGATGATTATAGTTTATCATTATTAATTACTAAGATACGTTACATAAAGATAAATAGTATATAGTTTATGTGCATTTGTCATGATCTATGCACATCAAAGTGTCAACAGTATGACTTATATCTAGAATACAGGTGTAGAATTCAGATGTACATGTAATTAATAATTCTAGGTGAAATTATTTCTCTCCCTTTACTATCTTTTCCTTCGACACAGGTCTAACAGGAATAATCCAGTCGTTATATTCCCCTCATTACGATCACTTCGAGCGGAGAGAATCGGAGACGGAAAGGGCTTGAATTATTCGAGTTAACTCAGATCTTGTTATCGAAATAAAAAAGCACACGCGATATACTATAGTAAGAGAGATTTCTTGGCTATTTTGGGAACAGCTATATTGACGAAAAAGAAATGAAAAGCTGTCATTTCAATAAACGGGTATGAAAGTTTTGTCTACATAGTTGGGTGCCCAAGGTCCAAAAAGATGCAAAGTTTTCTAGTTTGCGTTAACGGAATCACCCACGCCTGATTTTTGTTTTTATTTGTATCTGTCGTTTTCCTGTGGTCAAGATTTCTCCTTTGTAAAGGGTACCTTATTACAGAGCTTGGGATTCGGTATCTTTATAGTTATAGAAAGTAGAAGCATTCTCTAATATGCTAATAACAAATTAGAAATTTACAGTTCTTATTATCCGAAAGAACCCCTCATATTGTGGAGGTTCAAATATTCAAAATAAAAGACCTTTAAAACAAAATGTCAACTTTGAAACCTGAACTGAATTTTTCACAACAAATATGATCAGAATATTGAGATGTTGAATAGAATGAAAATAACATTTCCCTGAGCATATGCAAAAGTAAAATTCAAGCGAGGATACAGGCAATTTGAAAAAGGGGGTTCCAATTAGAAGTGAAAGGAAATTTCGCAGGGTGGAGCAAGGCGGGAAAATGTTTTTGGGCATTTCATAGTAAAACATCAGGCTATTCATTAAAAAATACATGATTGTTCATAAAGGGGGAAGCTCACCACCTCCACCCCCCACCCCCCAACCCCCCACCCCCCTTTTGGATCCGCCAAAGAAAATGCATCAACACACTTGATCGTATTTCTGGATAATATGTGAATAAAGATTCTAACTAAATATCAAAATTCTACTCTGATTTTTATACAACGCCACACGTTGTGGCGAGGCATTATGTGATACCCTCAGTCGTGTGTCCATCCGTCCGTCCGTCCGTCCTTCTGTGGGTCCGTCCGTCCCCCGAAGGTTTCCAACTGATAACTTGTGAAAAAAATAACATACTGTCTTCAAACTTGGTATGTAACTTGTTTATAACAGAACTCAGGCCAAGGTCGATTTCGGGTTCAGAGGTCCAAGGGGTTCTGGAATTATGCCCCTTGAAACTTCAAAATTTTGTGAATTTTAAGGTTTCCGACTGATAACTTTTAAAGGAAATAATATACTGTCTTAAAATTTGGTATGTAAGTTGTTTACTACAAAACTCAGGTCGAGATCAATTTTGGGTTCAAAGGTCCAAGGGATTCTGGAGTTTTGCCTCTTGAAACTTTGAAATTTTGTAAGCTTTAGGGTTCTGACTCAAAATTTACGAACAAAATTACATACTGTCTTCAAACTTTGTATGTTAGTTGTTTACTAGAAATTCAAATTTATTTCGACTTGGGTTAAGAGATCCAAGAGGTTCTGAAGATGTTATGCCCCTTGAAACTTCAAAATTTTGGGAAACGTGTAATGCACCATTACTATTTTTTTATTATAGAATTTATAATAAGCTTTCATTAACCAAATTGGTGCGAAGTTCATTCCCCTTAAAGTTGGTAAACAACGATGTTTTGACATGCCTGTTTATAAAAAAAAATAGATAATACGATGCATTAGCATAAATGATACACGTTTCAAATAAATCATTACAAATATAGACCTTGGTAAGTCTATAGATACATCTTTCTTTCCAAATATACATTCTCATGCATTATTTATTTCATTATTGAGTACGTTTATAGAAATCGGGGGAGGCATTTGGATGAATGGCTAAATGATAACATCAAAGGGTCAAAATATCATTCCTTAATAGATAGACTGCAGTGAAAAATTAAAATTTCTTAGTGAAATAAAAGTGATAGTTAACCGTGAAATTATTTTTCATAATTTCACTCTAGGAAGTGACGTCTCAATGGACGCGGATTAACATCGGAAACTTAATTCATGAAGTGAATCTTAAATTTAACTAGAAAACACAAGGGGACTTTATAAACATAAGTGGATGATGTAAATCAGATAATGGTTTTTATGAAATAAAAACGATACGCTAGGCTATGGAATAGCCTTGGATAGAAAATTGCGTGTTTGATTGACAAGGGTGTGGTGGCTCATGATGTATTTGTATTCTTAAATCAATACTTGAAGTAAACCTTTCTCGGTACTTCTTTGTAATCTCTTCTATTGGTCTGCACATGTGATAAAACAGTCACTGATTCGATCAAACCTCTCATTTTTTGCCAACAGCAACTCAAAGTAGTTTCGTGCTTTTGATTTGTTTTGTTTTTTGTTTTTTTTTTGTTGTTTTTGCATTCTCCTAGGGTGCTGCTTTTTTAATCTTTTATCCTTCAACAGAGACAGACTTTATTAATTAAAATGTATACATGTATCGAAGCAGCGCATTTGTGTAAATGCTTTTTAGCAATTCTGAGCATTTAATACTTCAACTATGGTTTCACTGAGGTTTCACAGACAATCCTTACAACCAATGTAACTGAGGGGTTTTTCTAGCGCAGCATGCTATGACCACAATATGTTTACAACAAATAAATATGCATCTAGTTAGTACTTGCTTAATTCAATGCGATTGATACAATAATAAACCTTTTACAGCACACACAAATAAACACGGTACTTCTTTATTCTTCCGCAAAAAACGCAATTCTATCTCTTTCCAACTTTCGTTCTCCATTGCCTAAGTATCTCCACAAACTACAATCACGCTTTGTTTAACACAATTGAAAAGTCTTTTATAGTATTTGTATATTATTAATTATTGCACAATACCTCATCTTTATTTATTAACTTCGGGTTTTAAATTTATACATTACTGTTCTTATTCTTTTTATCATATCTATATTTATAAATCTGGCTAAGCGATATTGCAGTACCAATCCCATCATCCTCTAGAAACCTGTTCCCAGTACCACCTATTGTAAATGGTTATAATACTTTTCAACTTCCACAAGGAAACAGAAAAATTAAACCCCGCCCCGTTTTATCAGGGCGAAACTGGACGCCATTTTGATTTTCGAGAATCTGAAATTCCTACTGGTCAATAGTCTTCTGCGCATGCGTTCTCCTCACTGCGCAAGCGTACTCCTCACTTTCCCCAAGAACTATCTATATAGCTAGGCTATCCCATACCCTAGCTAATTATTAAATGTGTGAGTAGATCTATATAATAAAAACAATAACTAATCCTAGATTCTGAGTATCGTGTGTATTCAGCTCATGATCATGCGTTGAATATATTGCTATTAATAAGATTCTTGGATTAGTTTAAGTATCATTATTACCCTAGGTTTTCAAATATGTTCGACCTGTTCCTGCTTAATTTGTTGTAGCATTTTGAATTCAATTCTATTCATTTGTTTTATCTCTATTTTTTTCTCTCATAATCGTCTGTTTTGTCTTTTTGTTGTCTTGCTTTTTACCAATGAGCAATATTGGCATCCAGCTTCTTAATTGCTTCAGTATTTGTCGATTTATTGAATATGAACCATCATATCAACCGATTAATAGACGTAGCACCACAACATTACAGGCAATCATTGAACGAACGAATTCAAAGAGATGATCTCCACTTATTTTAGGCTGATTCCAACAACATTTCTTTAGAATAATTTTTGGTTGTTTTAATTGTCATGGTATAAGCGAGATGAAACAGTTTGTCATTGTCAACATAAAACATAGTGTGACGCGATACAAACTGAAGGATATCCATTCAGTGACAGTCACGTTTTGCTTGGTAATCCATTGCATTTGTAACGATAATTTCCACCATTTTCACAGCATAAAACGTTACATTTCTTCGCACTGGCATCAATAATTATAGTATAACTAATTGAACGTCGTGAATATCAATAAAAGTGTCACGAGAGCGTGCCGAACAACGTAGAAGGATTAAGCTAGTTCCGCAAATTGTTCAGCAACGAGTTAAATCGACTGTGTTGTTCGATGCTAGAAGATAAATACTCCATTGTTAGTAAATAATAAATAACTAAATACCGAAGTTACTGTGAATTTAATTTCTGCATACTGATGTGCATTTCGACAAAAAGTTATGTCTCTTTAGTGCCGATAAATTCTGAACATTTGGAAGACCATTAACTCAAAGATGTTTAAAAACTGATAGAGTAATCGTTTTCCCTAACACGCTTTGGAAAGTATGAAATTTACAAAAAAAAAGATAAAGTATTTTAACAATTTTTTGCATTTTAAACTAAAAAAATGTGTTTCCATATAATGTTTAGTTTTTGATCATTTAGTTTTGGATGACATTTTTCAGGAGCTTTACATGAAATTTCATGGTTCGGCGACGATTAAAATGAACATAACCTATAACTATCACAGCCAAACGAGGGATACACATTTCATAAGTTGTTGAATACACTTAAGAAGTTTTATAATAAATATGAATATTTGATATCTAGATATGGCGTTACCCGGAAAAAGCTTATTACTAAGGGCATTTCTAGCCCTCGTTTTTACGGAAATGTAGTATAAAATAACAAAAACAGGAAAACAGCAAACACCTACAATGGCCAGGAACTACAATCACATGCCACAATCTACAAGCAAACTGCACCAGAAAAACAATAATGAAAACAAGAGACAAACATAAATAACGATAGGAACTCGGGATAGCTTAAAATTCAGAAAACCTTGGACGTAACTTAAATTGTTTACGTAATGGGGGATATTGACAAGATATTCTTCTTGCATCCGTTAAAGATCTAGTTACCTGAAAATTTTACACACATACTGGCCTCTCACTGATACTGCCGATGTTTACTGAAATATATGATGATTCTTGACCAAACCCCTCGGGAAGTTTTGAGTTGGATTTTTCCGTAGTGCGACAGTGTTTTACCAGCAGACTAGACTCCTGGAGCTAACTGACAGATATTGTCATTTTCTCTCCTTTCAATATTGTGGCCATTGAGTAGGTAGTCTACCTGTATTGGGTTTTATTCGCAAGTTAATTATACTGTATGGAACAGGACAGATAAACGGGATGTTTGGTTACCCATAAACCTTTTAACCCTACCACTGACGTTTGCTAACGGCGGTAACAAGTCCGGCTGTCCCGAGTTCCTATCGTTGTTTACGTTTGTCTTTTGTCTTATTTGTGTTTTTCCTGTGTAGCTATAGTTCCCTGGCAGATTGTAGCATGTAAATGTAACTTTCGGCCGTTGTAGATGTTTCCTGTTATCCATAGTATTATGCTTAGCTTAATGACGCATAAAAAACTATAATTAAGCAGTCGTTTTAAAAGGTGACTATAACATGCATGGTTTAAATGACATTTAGAGGATACATTGCTTCCATCAGACCGACCCAAATTAACAGTCGTATAGATATGAAAAATGTTCTAAAATTATTAATCTTGCGGCGAAAACAGTCCTATGCTGATATTGGCATGTCATTTACGTTCATTGTGGTTTTGTTCTATTTTTGAATAGCCAATAGTCTGATAGCGAGCGGTTGAGACCTTACCGGTTACCTTATGTAAGTTGTCAGTTTTAGTCCGCCTCTCCATATACCACACTACAACACTAATTAATTCACAGATGACATTTTTATGTCCTTCGCTTTATGTTTACAATTTATTTGTGATTCTTCGGTATAAAAATAGTCCGCTTGTCAGACGTTTTATAATATATGAATGATTTTCTCGAGGACAAATGTCTCTGTTTGTTTTTACATAGTTGACGTAATGGATGCACGTTACTTGAGTGGTTTCTATGTTTTGTTTACCCTGGTACCAATAGCTTTGTCCGGTTTCTCAAATTTACCGGGTTTGGACAGATTTTGCAGTTTGAGAAATGACCATATCCACTGTGATATTCATGTTGTTAATGTTCTAGAGTTCAAAGATATTCGGAAACTATTATCTGCCATATCGGATAATTCGGGTATCATTTTAAATATAACCTGTGGAATAACAGGTCAGCTGCAATTGCCTTGGCCAATGAAATCATGGAATATAAAAGAACTATGGGTAGATGGGTGTCATATTCATGGATTTTATTCTAAAAAAGACAAAACAATGTCGGAGATACCAGACAAAATGACACGTCTAAAAATAGAAAACAGTGTTCTTGAGACAAGTGTATTTGATGCCTTAAAAATATTTTCACAAGACTTTAAAAACAGCTTTGAATGCGGACAGCTCACTTTAAATTCACTGATAATGCGTAATATTAGTTACCAGTTTGTTTTGGAGTCGAATGATGCATCTGAAATAACACCAGGTGGCATGCTAGTCGATACAGGAGATGTTTCTCTGAGCAATAATGCGCCTGAATTTGCGTGCGAATATAAGGATCTTGAGACTATTGATATCAGTGAAAGTCCAGACGGAATGACATATTTCATTATGCCGTTTGATTATTCGAAATACCCCAAACTTACTATTTTTAATATGTCCAATAGCGGACTTATTTCATTTCCGGATATATTCACGACGTGGGAAAACCTGTTCCCAAATTTAGAATTTTTAGACATGTCAGGAAATGAAATGCGTAATTTTGAGTTGATTCTGAATGACAGTATAAAAATAAACAGAGTGCAACCCCTTTTCATAAATTTAAGACGAAATCAATTTCAACATGTGCCGCAAGTGGTCAAACATATCTTGGACACACCTGTGCCAGTCATTGTGGATCTAAGTGATAATCCTTTGAGGTGTGAATGCGATACAGTAATATATAAAGACCATGTTGAAAAGGCATTGAAACGTTATCCAGAATTTGAAAGCCTGAAAGATTCAACTTGTTTACAATCCAGTGGAAAGACAGTAAATATCACAGACTTTTCAGCAGTCATTTGCTAGGATTTTTTAATAATTATTTACACTCTACAAATATTTCTATATGTATCCAAGCTTTTATTTGTTTTACAAGATACCATGTGTTGTGCTTTATTCGGATGCAGTTGAAGTTGATCCTTATACTGAACGATTCTACATCCAACTCTCTATGGGAATACTGCACTTAATCATCTGCAAAGTGCGAATTTATGAGATCATTATCACAGCAAAAACAATAGATGCGACTCGCGATAAAACAATAATTATTGTAATAGAATAAAAACTGTTTGTTACAGTAATAATTACTTTTCTTCAATGGTCGCATATATTGTTTCTACTGTGATAACGATTTCATCAATTTACACTTGGCCAATAGTATTTATCACAATAAATCATATTTAATGCTTTTGCCATTGCCATTGCCATACCAATGATTTAATAAGTGTAGGTTTTGTTCTATCTCATACCCACAGGAAGTTTAACGTCCATCAATATGGCAAAACATGTGCTACAACAAAAGTAACCGAGTACAAATAACCAAATACCGAAGATACTGTGAATTTTGCCATTTCGAAAACTAATGTGTCTTAAAAGCAGATAAAATCAAAATATTTGGAAGACCATGAACCGAAAGTTGTATGAATGCTGACAGAGAAAAAAAATATGACCTAAATGGAAAGACAAAATCAGGAAAAGACAGATATTTGCATGAACAAATTTTACAAAAATTTAGATCTTGCAAGTTTCCATATAAAATCGGGTACTGACTACTGGGATGGTGAATACCCTTTGGGACTAACAGTCCACTGACAAGGACATCGCATCGACCCAATTGTAACAGATAACAGAAATGCCGATGTTACTTAATTTATCTTCTGCAATATATAATCAAACCTCAAACTGCGATAATCTCATAAATTGGAGTAATAACAAATTACCGAACAGATTTCTCTAGAGTCAAAGTCAAAGAGGCAAAAAGATAATGCAGGCAGAAAAATGTAAATCACAATGGTCTTGACTTGGTACAGGCATTTCAAAAGAAATGGTAGGTTTAACCGGGTTTATGGCGGGCCAAACCTCCCCTTCAATTGCAGTAATGTCCGGTAACAACTCGGCAGCAATTGCTATTGAAAGGACGTAGACATTAAAAAGAAATAATCATCTAATATTATGTCAAATCACAATTTTAATTTTGAAATTAACATCGTCCCTTTTGTCGTGAATTTTAGTATTAAGGTGACCATATTGGTAAAATTCCAGATGCAAGTCCAAAAAGATGGTTTCTATTGTTTCATTACCTCTAGTTCTGAAGGATATATTGATGGGATCCATTTAGCAAAAGATGCGCCATTAATGGATAGAACATCATCAATATATCTACATGTATAAGTGAGTTTCAAGGATCTAGCGTCTTTTATTTTATGATCATTTACGCGTCCCTGAAGAAAATCAGCATTGTAGAAATATAGAAACAAGCCTGCGAGTACAAGAGCACAATTTTAGCACTTATGTATACATGTACCAACATGATGTTGATAAATAGCACCTCCAAATATGACAAATATATTACCAAAAAGAAATTTAAAAAAATCGAGAGTAAAAAAACTAGATTTGTAATTGCAGGCAATAGCTGATGTCGCCCCTGACAGCCATTTCGACTATTCCATCTTGATCGCACTGTCAAAAATCTACCTAAAAATCAATTTTCATTTAAATTGGAAGAAGTAAAAATTTTGTTTATTAACGTATTAAGGCGGCAATCTTGGAAATGTCAGCCATTTTAGAGATGATTTAATGCATTCACAAAATTAATATGATGAAGGAAATACTTTCATAGGAAAGTTGCAATACCTCTTTCAATATTAAAAAATCTACTGCTTTTCTTATGACCAAATGGAAAATGATATTTTAAGCTAGATTTGCGTATTCCGGGATTTGACCTTTCCGATTTTGACTTTACCCTAAATTGACTAAATGACAGTGTGACGAGTGCTGTAAACAGAGCAGGGCACGCCTACACTTCATGAATATCTGATCTCACTTTTGGTCTTTAAGTCAGTTCACATTGTAAGTTCCTTAGTTTTGAATGTTGTGTTTTTATTTCCACGTGGCTGTTTAATATCATTGTTTTTTTTCTGTGTTCTCGTCGTTGCCATGTTTGCGGACTTTGATTTTAGGCAATTATGACACCCTCTGTTCTTTCGGTGTTCTAAATTCGTTGATTAAGGCCCGATAAACAAAAAAAAAATTAAAAAACCATTAAAGTTATTTAGCAAAGAAAATAACAAAAAAATAAAAGCATGGTTCTATTGCCATGTATTTGTAGAGACTTCGTCTCATGTGCATTTATTCCATATTCTTTTATTGTTTAGTAATGTATTTGTTGTTAGAAAATGCCAGAAACTAATTAAAAATCCAGAAAAACTGGGACGTAACTTAAATTCTTTACGCAATAGGGGATATCGACAGGATATTCTGCACGTGTCCGTTAAATTAACTTTGGGATCTAATGACCTAAGGGTTTTACACGCATACTGGTCTCTCACTGATACTGCCGATGTCAACTATAAACATGATGATTCTTTACCAACCCCGTCTGCGAGTTTTGAGTTTGATTTTTCTACCGTAGTGCGACAGTGTTTTACCAGTAGACTAGGCTCCTTGAGCTAGCCGGCAGTTTAGCGGCGAGCACTCCTTGACCCATCTTTCTAAATAACGTTATGTCCCCCTTTTTCCTTTTCAAGATTGTGGTGATGGAGTTAGTAGTCTATCTGTTTTGGGTTTTATTATTTGGGTTTTATTATGTTTATTATACTATATGGAAACGGGACAGAAAAAAGGGGATGTTTGGGTGCCCATAAACCGGTTTTACCCTACCGCTGGCTTTTGCTAGTGCCGGTACCAAGTCGGGCTGTCCCGAGTTCCTATCGTTGTTTATACGTTTGTCTTTTGTATTTTTATTCGTTTTTTTCTTGTGCAGTTCCTTGTTATTTTGTGGCATGTGACTATGTTTTCCGGCCATTGTAGGTGCTTTCTGTTATCTTTTTTATTCTATTTTTTTTATTCTATATGATCCTTCATAAATCATAAATCCAAACAATTTGCTTGAATGCTCTTTCCCCGAGGAATCCATTTTGCCTCCGTCCATTTTTGTGGGGAATAATGTAATAACTGGTTTTTTCAATATGATCATATTGGTTATTTGTTCTCTATCAGTTTTTAAACATCTTTGAGTTTAACAATGGCCTTCCAAACGTTTAGATTTTATCTGCACTGAAGAGGTATAAGTTGTCGAAATGCGCATATGCAGAATCCAATTTCACAGTAACTTCGGTATTTAGTTGTTTAAGCTAAGAGTTATAATGCAAATAAGAAGTATGTATTGTAGGTATGTGCAAACTAGGTATGGACGGGTTAGCTTAGGAGTTGAGCGGATTGCATAATGAAATAATGAGAATGATTTCTAAGCCGTTTTAGAGAAACCTGAGTAAAATAGCCTACATCAACTGTTTTCGGAAGAATGACGATAAGATATATAACTGTAACTCTCTCTTTAAAACTCTTAATGTTCCAAAGAGGAAATCCACTGATTTGCTTTCAACATGATTATATGGCAGAATTATTGTACAGTATGACCTTGTGGCTGAGGACAAATTATATACTCTAGATAACCGTTCAAAAAGTAGTCAGCTCCCTGGTGAGGAAAATTGTCATTGTCAACATGTGATGCCTTGAGGTTTGTTCTGGTTTTTGTAAAACGTCTGCAAGAACTTGATAACAAGAAAGTTAAGTAAACACTTGAGCTACATCATTACCAGGACAAGTTACAAATATCACTTAACTGTAGGCAAGAAGATGTCATTAGACTGTTTCTAGAAAAGGGTGCGTCGGATCCAGAAGAACAAAAAGGAGCTTACAACCGTATATTTGCCATATGTGTCCAACTTACAAGGCCTGAACGCCGATAAATGCGTCATTGGGTTCCTACAATTCAGCCTTACAAACAAATTGCTGTTTCATTTTCTTCAGAAGGAAGCATTGACATTCTTGGAGCGAAATAAACTTTAATGCAGTAAAACAAATTACTATTTTATTTTTTGTTCCATATGTTGAACTCGAAAGATCAGGTCAGACAGACCTTCTACTACGTTTATTAATGTAGACATATTATGATAATTATACTAATGGAAGTTAAAAACGCGGTTGTGGCTGTCTTGTCATTTATATAATCATTACACCATGCATTGGTTATTATTGTTTGACAGCATTACAGATTGATTGACGTTTGTTGACAATCAAGAACTATAATTGCAAGAAGGATAAATATTCAGATTAGTTATGTAAAACAGCCTTTGCATGGTCTGTCGATACGAGTGTCGATAAGGCTTTCCCGATATATAAATATGTACTATTTTGCTTAATATAAGAATATGAATCTTTATTATAGGAAAAAATCATTTCTATATCAGAAAATGAGATTTTCTGATACCAGAAGATGGAAATTTTGATATAAGAAATTAGAGTTTTTGATATCAGGAATAAAAATTTAATGATTTCAAAAATATTATACAAATATAGCATGGCAATGAGGTCCATACATTGATTTATAGACCTGACTAGAGCATAATGAACGAGGACAAAGAACGAGGCCAATATACTCTAGTCAGGTGTATAAATCCATTAAATGACCGAACTCACCATGCTATAATTGTTTTATTATTTATGACATTTATGACATTGTTTAAATTAGCATGTAACGATGTTTAAGCACAAAACTATGCTGTAAACCTGACGTTTCCAAATAAAGAACGTCATGTTCTATTTATGGAAATACCAGGCTTATAATGGATTAAAAAAAAACATGTGACGTCTATGAACCAATCGCATCGCTCAAATAATGGCATAAAATAAAAATTTCTGATATAAAAAAATCTAAATTTCTTAACATATCCTGTGATATCAAAAATTATTATCCGATATCAAAAAGAAAAAATGAAGGGATATGAAGTGAATGCACATGTAACAAAAACGCACACGATACAAAGAAAATTACAGTCCATCAAGGACAGAGCTTTTATTCCTGTCTACATCTTGATGTCGCCTAAGGTTCTCAAACCAGATGTGAACAATGTTCACCCCCTTAACCTATTTTCTGGTTAAGAAACAAATTTTTGATATATTTTTGATATCAGAAAATATTTTTTGATATCAAAAATCGAATTTCTGATACCAAAAATAGAAGAGATTTTTATGATATCGTATATCAGAAATTCGATTTTCTTGATATCAGAAATTCTATTATTTTACATAGATTTTTTTATATAAAAAATAAACAATGCGTAGGAAAACTATGGAATAACCACGACAAGCGTATCTGTAAAGGGTGAAAAAAGCAAGAATCTTTTGGCAAACACTAATATAAAAAGTGAAATCCACTAGCAATGTGAAAAAAGGAAAGGATATCCAAATATACCTCTGCTATAAACCAATCAGTGAATATTTGCTATAGATACTGTACATCATGACAGGGAGGGGTATTTGCCAAAAATACATGTTGCCGGGCGTTACAATTTCCCAAGCCTGAAAGGCGAGGGGGGATTTACACCATAGCAATTTAATTTTCGTTCATGGTGTTTAAGGATGTAGAAAGGTTTGGATTTTAAATTAGCATTAGATATTTGCATTTCTCGTGTGATATACTTTATTTTATGTAAATATATTTTGACCCGTCGTCAAAGGCTTTAAAAGTTCATTTAAAGCCCGTTTATATAATAGCGAAATTTCATTACATCGTTAGCGAAATGTCATTACATTACGTAAATAAGCACCTCTATCGGTGAACGTTATAAGTTTGCTTTAACACTTTAAATTATCGTCGTTTCAAATTTTATCCTACGATTTTCCTAAAAAAACTGATATTTTGTTGCCAAAGAAATTTCAGTTTGATATAATTTTGTTATATGTTCTTCGAGTCCGTTTTCGTGGAATGTTGTTCATCTGTCAAATCCACGCATGAAAACCTAACTTTTAACGACGACTTCGCTATTTTGTCGGCGGGTTTTACAAAAAAATCCTTTCTTGGTGTTCCTATTCTATGTTCAACTATTTATACCGGTGAAATGGATTCGGAGACCCCATATAAAATTTACATCATTAAAACGAGAATTTGATATTATTTTTGCAGAAAAATTGTAGGATACATTTTCATAATCGGATTATTGTAATGTTTTTATGTACGTTATACAAAGATTCTGTATGAATACAAAATACCTGAGTGGTTTATTTTTCAAGCGGTCATATTTCAAACATTAAAATAGCTAAAACTGAATTTATTTCACATTGGAATTCAGCTTCATTTGATGTACTTGCATGTAAAATTTCATCGAAATCTGGAAACTTTGCTATCTACGTACCTACTACCAACACTGAACAACGTTGCATTTGTATTTCTCTGAGATATTTCAATCTTTCACCGCAATTTAGATTACAAAATAATGTCAAAGTTTCACGTTAAAATGAAGTGTACCCTGTCATTATCATTTATTGATTGTTTATATCTATATTTTTGTACCTAAAGTATAAATGTTCAGTAATCTTTTATTATAGACTGGCATTTTTCCTTTGGGTCCAACATTTTGTCCAAGGACATACTTACCCTTTTCTGAAGATGGTGAATTGGACAGGTTACACCCTCTAGTGCAGATGAAATCAAAACAACGTTGACATTTCAACATTGACAATAAATTACATATCAAAAGATTTATGGCCAAGAAATAAAAAATATTATGATTTTCATAGATAGTAATTTCTAAATATTCAAAACATTAATGAAAAGGTTCTAATCCGGGTTATCGGTGGTCTTTTTATTTACCAAATTATGCAGTTAATCTAGGAGTTCAGAACGAATCGAATTGTTTGTTAAATGGAACGGCTCAAAGAAGGGCCAATTTAACGATAATGAAATTAAATTGCAAACGTTAATACTCAAAACTAAAAAAATGCTAGGGATATACATAGATTACAATCTGGACTGGAAATATCAAATTAATCACTTATGTAACAAAATTTATTCTAGATTATTTTTATTCTAAAAAAATTAAACAACATTTAGATCAAGATGGTAGAATTTTATTTTTCAATGCTTTTATTAAGCCGGTATTTGATTACTGTTGTACAATTTGGGTAAATTGTTATGAAGAAGGAATTGACTGACTAACAAAGCACGAATGACAAGCGCGTAGCTAGGTCTAAAATAAGATATAGGCACAAAAAGCGGCAGGGGGTCTGGGTCCAGGGCTTTAGCCCTGGTAGAGGGACCAGGGGGAGCTCCCCGGAAGCTCCAGCGATTTAGCAGAATGGAGATGGTAGAACTGTTCTCGATTTGAGAACGCCTATGTCCTGTTGGTTTAATCAGATTGGAAAAAAAGACAACTGTTTAAACTTTATTGACATAACAGAGCATTTTTCATGTACGGGTTACGCAAAATCGTGTGAAATAAACAAGAGATGCTTACCCAAAAATAATGTTTGACAAGTAGATTATCAGACTGCTCTGATTTATACAATCGTGGTGCACAATAATGTATGTCCTAAATTTTATTTGCCAAGATGTCTTCTAATTATTTTTATTGGTGACCTGTGTGTTCATTGACTAGTTACTATATTTACTCTTTTTTGGACATCGGGTATTGAAACTTTGGCAGTAACTTTGATTGTTGTGTACCAAACCTCCATCCTGAAACGGATATAGCAATTGTCGACCTCTAGCAAAACTTATTAGTATACTAAGAAAAGTCCTGGACTCGCTCTGAGGTCTGTATTTGATAATGCGAGTGGAGAACTGCCAGACAAACATTTCTACGATAGCTTGTTGTGATTGAGTTTGGTTCCAATTGATGGGATTCAACGTTTTGAATATTTTTGTGCTTTTGGTGTTAACCATGCTCGCCGCTGGCAGCCGTTTTGGATGAGTTCAGACCTGCCGTAAACTCTTTTTGAAGCGACCATCTTAGGACCATTGGGGCTAAGTTTGGTTTTAATTGGACTAGTAGTTTCTGGGAAGATCGTAGAATGTGTTTAGCGGTCCAATATTAAACTATGTTCCCAGCTGGCAGTCATATTTAATGAGGTACGCCCCTGCTGAATATTATTGGAAAGGACTGTCCATGTACCATGGTCACAATTTGCTAATGGCTGGACAAGTAGTTTCTGAGAAGATCTTTGAATATGTTTCCCCGGGTCTAGTATATGGCTAGGGGCAATCTTAATTTTAATTACCTGCCGGGTACAATTTTCAAAGGAGACCATCTAACGACTATTGTAACCAAGTTTGGTTCCAATATGCCCAGTCGTTTCAGCAAAGAAGATCTTTGAATTAAACGTTAACAACGGACGGACGACGGACGCCTAGTGATGGCAAAAGCTCATCTTGGCATAGACAGGTGAACTAAAAAGGAAAGAGAGATTTTTATACGACCGCAAAAATTTTTGCAGTCGTATAATGGTATGGGGCTGTCGTCGTCGTCGTCGTCTGTAGGCACTTTTGTTTTTTGTCAATAACTTTAGTTCCAGTTGATCAATCTTTTTTGAAATTTTAACACAATATTCTTTGGCACAAAAGAAAGGCTTTGATAAGTTTTGGTTATTGTGATCCCACCCGTTTTCGTAAAAACGGGCCAAAAAGGGTTAAATTGGGTGTTTTCATATATATGGCTGTAGAATCTTTATTATTTATCGGATTTTGATGGGATTTGTTTCAGAGTGCTGTATAGAAAATTTCCAATCCAAAGGGTGTCAACGGATTTCACATTGAATGTACCGTTGTTGAGATAAATGGGGCCCAAAAGGGGCGAATTTCAAAAAAAATATTTTTTTTTTAATTTTTAGTCCGATTTTGATGCAGTTTTTTCCAATGGATTCCTTATGAAAAACTAATATAGGGCTGCACCTTCAGATTTTTGATAACTTGTTTCCTTTCCGAGCTGTGAGGGGCCAAACGGGGCCAAAATTGCAAACATGCAGATTACCTACACTTCTATTTTTCATCAGATTTGGAAGGGATTTTTTTCTTTGGACTCCTCTTGTTGTAAGCTTTCAGTAGTATTTCAACAGATTTGGTGTAATTTCTTACTGTTTCCAATCTATTAAGGGTCAAAGGGGCCAAAATTGCTAATTTTAGAAATATGTGAATTTTTTTATTTTTCACAAGATTTTGATGGGAGTTTTTTCTTTGGATTCCTTTTAACATTAGGTTTAAGTAGTATGTGATATATTTGATATATCTGTTACTGTTTCTTAGGGCCAAACAGGGCCAAAATTACAATTGTTCAAATAACCTAAACTTTTTTATTTACATCGGATTTTTTATTTCAATTTCTCTTGATATAAGCTTTTAGTTGGAAGTCAACAAATTTTGCATAGCTCTTTCCATTTCTGATCAACAAGGGATCAAAAGTGCTGATTTTTTCCCCCTACTGTATGTCCAGCTCCTTATTTGTGTCCATCAAATACCTGTATCAAGCTCCACATTTATTTTGAATTACACTTGTTCAAATTTCAGTGGTCGACATGCTGCGATCGTATCATGCTGCGCTCGGCGTAGCCCTTTATTTTTTAAATGATTGAATAGGTTGATCTGATTTTTCTCTTTGTGCTGGCCAGGGATGTATACATATTATACGTATCTGATCAGGACAATTTTAATGTGTTTTTAATTTTCTCGTGACATTTTTAAAAGAGTGTCGGTATAATTTGAAATAAAATGCACTGCATATATATTAGAATTCCAAATACATACAAAGTAAGCTAATTTACCCATACATCTCTACCTTTTTAAAGGTGGCTTACTCGTCACATTTTTGAATTTGTGTAATTTTTCGGAACTCCTCCGGTTTTCTCCAGTTGAATAGCTTTAAGAATTTTGCACACGGAACCTACTTTTTATTTCATGAATGTCTTCTACAGGTCAAATTGAGACACCTGATAAGTTTTCTTAAAAGTCTTGAAAAAACTTCCTTGCTGTTATACAAAAATTAATCCTGATGTTAAATTAAGGGAAAATCCAGAGAAATTCATTTTCCGCCAATTTTTATCCCCGCACTTTCGAATGAAAGTGCGGGGATATTGTCGTTGGCCTCGTCCGTCCGTCTGTCTGTCCGTCCGTCCGTCCGTCTGTCCGTCCGTCCGTCCGTCACACATCCTTGCGACGCGAATTCCTCCTACATTTTTGGATTTAGGGTTTTAATTTTGTTATAGAACTGTTGCATATATGCTGCAGATGCGCAATAAGCTTTCGGATTTTTGATATTGGTCTCGGTGCAAACAAGAGGCCCCAAGATGTCCATTTTGACACATGTGGCATGCGACGCGAACTCCTCATATTTTTGGATTTAGGGTTTTAATTTTGTTATAGAATTGTTGCATGTGGTCTGTAGATGCGCAATAAGCTTTCAGATTCCAGTTCCAACTTTGGTAAATTTCCTGAAAAGTCAAAGATTGATATTTTTGGACATTTGGCATATAATCTTATATTTTGGCAAGTATTTGGAAATAAATAAAAATTCTGAAATCTTAGAATTCGAAAATGTGATTCCGATGTTGGTAAATATCCTGAAAGTCTCAAAGACCACTTATTTTTTGGAATTCTACCTAGCAACCACACTTTTAGCCTTTGTTTTGATAAGGTTAATCATTTTCACCAATTTGATTTCAAAAATATTTGATTCCAATTTTGGTAAATTTCCTGAAAGTGTCAAAGACCACTTATTTTTTTGAATTCTACCTTGCAACAATACTGTTAGGATTTGTTTCCATTAGGGCAATCATTTTCACCAATTTGATTTCAAAAATATTTGATTCCAATTTTGGTAAATATCCTGAAAGTGTCAAAGGCCACTTATTTTTTGGAATTCTACCTAGCAACAATACTGTTAGTTTTTTTATCCAAAAACATTCTTTTACTTCCCGCAGAATTTTATCACCATTAACTTTTTTGTATTTAGACCTGGTTTTTCATACATTTTTAGTTTTTTTTATCCAAAAACATTCTATTACTTCCCGCAGAATTTTATCACCAAACATTCTTTTACTTCC
>MJUU01040690.1:0-10286 GCA_002080025.1 Modiolus philippinarum
CAGGGCTTAAGCCTTCCTCTCCTGCAGTGAGATCTTCAATATACAATTATATAATATGTCTCGAACTATAACTATTACTTCCGGTTTGAGGGCACTGGCGTCTGACCATATTTATGAGATGCAGTCTACCACTCTCCATGGGACCCATCTTAACGATTGACCAATCAATAAACATGTGCACCAACGCTATTTTAACCAGCTAGTCCCAATTCAATTTTAACCTTTGTCAGCAGCTGGCAATACGCTTTTTGAATTTATGCAAGAAAATTCTCTATTTTGAATACATCGTTTTCATATTAGTGAAGGGACACGGAAGGTGAAAATCAGGCACGTGCCCGTTGTGCGGATGAATCTAGGATAGGATCAACCGGAAATGAAGATGGAGGCGATGATATTTACGTGAGGGCGTTGATGTCGCGCTTGGGACAACAACAACAGCCTAATATCGCTACAGGTGGGCATTCCTTAGTCGATGACAATATATCATGGCAGGACCCGCAAATTTATTTTAAATCACTGAACACAGAAAAAAATGAGTCCTTTTATGACATCACAGACTTTATCAACGTATCGGGGAACTATGGGTGTGATGAAAGGTTAATATCGAGTTCCGGTAATGGTCAACTTGTCTTTAAATCGGGACCTGTTAAACCCCAAACTAGAAACTGTCTCCGTATGTCAATGGTCGATGGCAAACTTGGCTATTTTATACAGACTTTGGATGTTGGTGTATTGAAAAAAGAACACACTTTTGATGATTTATCTTATACTACTCGTATTTACCAACTCATTTCTACACATGATATTGTATCTGTATTGTTTTACGATAGGGCATACCGAAGGTTACAAAACCAACATGGTTTTAGGTGGGGTATTGATGTTCCCCATTTGTCAACGGTTTTTGTTAAACCTAAAACTGATTCATCACGTTTATCACGTCCTCAAGCTTAAACAGGGACAAGAAATAGTTATGCATCATACACTCAATCTGGCAAAGAGATTTGCAAAAGGTACAAATAACTAAATACCGAAGTTACTGTGAATTTAATTTCTGCATTTGCGCATTTTCGACAACTTATGTCTCTTCAGTGCAGATAAAATCTAAAAGTTTGGAAGACCATAAACTCAAATATGTTTAAAAAACTGATAGAGAACTAATAACCAATATGATCTAAATGTAAAGCCAAAATCAGCTAGGACAGAGCTTTGCATGAGGGAGATACTCCTTAGTTTTCAGCAAAATTTACAAAAAATTAGATATTGTAAGGTTTCAAATACTGAACGGGCAGGCTCTACTTTGGCTGGATGCAAGTTTGAGCATGTTTGTGCGGTACCTGGGTGTGGTCTGAAACACCCCGCAAATCATGCAACAAACTCTCAACCAAAAAAACGTGATATCTTGGTAAAGCCTATACGCAAGTTAGACCTGACAGCTTGGGAATTTGAGTTACAGTCTGACCATGATAAAGATTTTCTGTTGCATGGCATTGAATTCGGTTTTGATATTATAACTTTTGGTGATGTTCCCTCTGGGATATCTGCAAAAAATCATCCTTCTGTTTCTCCGGGTAGTCCATTATATGACGAGGCACATGCACGAGTCCTGGCTGAGATAGAATGTGGCAATTATGCATTTGCTCATTTTCAATCAAAAAATAATCAGCCCTATGACCGCCATTTGTAAACCAGATGGTGGGATAAGACTTTTGCAGTCGTCCCCGTGGTTCCGCTGTAAATGATTTTTGGGGTATTAGAGAAGCAAAAGTTCCAAACTATAGACGAAGCTGTAAAATTGTTCTCAAATAATTATTACATGGCGAAAGTAGACCTCAAATCGGCTTACCGATCTATTGATATTAGTCCTTGCAGTCAAGAGGTCACATGTTTTCGTTGGATGTTCCCTGATGGCACAGATCATGTTTTGTTTGACAAAAAATTGCCATTTGGCTCTAAATTGGCTCCAAGTATTTTTAACAGAATTTCCCAAGCGGTCAGACGAATGATGTCACGTAGAGGCTTTACCATTGTAGCTTATCTTGACGATTTCTTTATTTGTGAATCATAAAAATGCATAAATGCTTTAAATACCTTATTATGTTTGCTTCGTAAGTTAGGGCTTATGATAAATTGGTCAAAAGTAGTTGACCCCACTACCAGATTGACCTTCGTAGGAGTAGAAATAAACTCATGTTCTATGGCACTCAGGCTTCCAGACGAAAAATTATTGGCATTGCGTAATGAACTGGTCGAATTTAGTGGGCAAAAAAGGGCATCTAAAAGCAATTGCAATCATTGGCAGGCAAACTTCACAGAATAATAGATGGCATGGCTGCACTTAAGCAGGACTGACATAAGGCACTTTTACAAGGCGAAATAATGAATGATATAATTTGGTGGGGAGATTTTATTTCTACTTTTAATGGCAAGTCCCTCATTTTGGACAAAATACCAGTTACTTCAATATTTACTGACGCATGCAAATCAGGGGCTGAAGCAGTTTTTGATGAGGACTGGTTTTATGGGTGGAATTTTACCCATTCGCAAACAATCTGCATATAGATGAGGTAGAGGCTTTTCCAGTTAATTTTGTTTTGTCAGCACTTCGTTGGAGTAAACACTGGGAAAATAAGACTGACAATCTAGCCACTGTTAAGTGCATAAATAAATGCACCTCCCGAAATAAACATTTTATGGTGTATTTACGCCAGGTATTCTGGGAATCTGCAAAACACAATTTTCATATTAAGCCCTACCATGTCCCGGGTAAACAAAATATATTGGCAGATAATATTTCACGTTTGCACGAGCCAAAGTCCTTTATTCAATTTTTCAGATATTGTTTACCTGCTCCCCTGTTTGTTCATGATTTGCAGTTTCATATGTCTGAAAAGCCTTTACTTTTTCTTTTAAACAGACATGCGAGGTTCCAACAGAGCACAGTTCATGGATCTGGTTGTCGCCAACTTTAGGGGAAATGCCTTTGCAGAGTCAACAAAAAGACATACTCTGTATACTTAAAATCTTATGTTTCCTTTTGTACAAGTATGCAAATTCCTGTAGTCCCAATAAGCCTAGTCAATCTAGCAAGATATATTGCTTATTTATTTTTAAAATTGCAATTCACATCCCTTCAAAACTATTTATCAGTTATTCGGCTTCTTCATCTGGAAGCAGGCTTTAACTCCCCCTTAGATTTCTTTTATATAAATAGTGTTGTAAAAGGTGCAAAACGAGTTATGGGTGCCATGCCTAAACAGAAATTGGCAATTACCCCACAGATCTTGAGGAAAATATTTAGAACTATTGATTTCAATAACGAAAAAACATGCAACTTTTGAGTGGCCTGTTTGGTGGCCTTTTTGTCTTTCTTTCGAAAATCTAATTAATTTGCACCATCATTTAAAGATTTTAATCCAGTTCAACATTTGTCCAGGAAATCTGTCACCTTTCACTCTGAAGGGGTTACATTAAAAGTATACAAGACAAAAAGTATTCAGTTTTCTGAAAGATGCTTAGAAATCCCTGTAACCGGTATTGCCAATTCAGTCTTATGTCCTTCAACAGCCCTGTTGTTGTCATTCCAGTTTTCACTTTCCAAGGAATGTCTACCTGCATTTATGTTTCTGGAAAAGGGTATGCTTCACAATTTTACATATGGGAATTTTTTATCTCTGTTTAAAACCATCAAATTACTCTACACATAGTTTTCATAGAGGGGAGGGGGCTTCTTTTGCACTTGAATGTGGTGTAACGGCAGAATTAATTAAGGCAAAAGGTGATTGGCGTAGTGATGCATACAAGCAATATCTAGACACATCGCTCCAACATCGGAGAACAGTAATGAGCACTTTTGCTAAGGCTCTCTCCAAGACTCTCTAGAACACCGTGAAGTCAGGATTTGCCTGCTCACTTTGTAGGGGTTTTACATGTCCATTTAAGGCATAATTTTGTGCAATTATTATTTTTGGATCAATTCTATCATTTTATTTTCATTTTGTTTTTAAATTTGTTTATGCTCATCTAGTGAGGTCAGCATGGCCTGCTCACTTAGGATGTACATTGTATACCTGCTTGTCATAGTGAGGTCAGCATGGCCTGCTCACTTTTGACTTGCGCATATATATATTATCAATTTTTTATATGAGGTGAGCATGGCTTGCTTATTGATGTTCGATTTTCCTCATGCTTCTTTTGTATGAATTTTTTGTCACTCACTATTTCTCTCCAATTTTTAAAATTTTTATTAAATGTGTATTCTTACAATATTTTACACCTTAATTGATGTTCTTTGTCCGTTGGTGCACATGTAAATACCTATGTCAACATTTTCTCCCTAATAAACCCTACCCCTACCACAGGTTTGGGACTTTTGGGTCAACCAGATAGTTTTAAATATCAAAATTTTGTATTGCTTTTGTATTTTGTGATTATTCATGATCATGCCTTGCGTATTAAAACTGGTTATTTTCACCCAAACCTGTGTTTGTTATACATCTATGTCATGCAATAGTACTATTTTTGTACTGGGTTTGTGCCTTTCAGATATTACATACATACATGTATACTCGTGTCGACACGGGCTATCGTTTTGTACACTACCCATAAGCACTTCTATGGCTGGTTCTGGCACCATTAACATGATTAACAAAAGCACTGGGTGGGAAACAAATAAATATGGTGAGAGAATTTCCTGTCGTATAAAATTAATTTGGATATTTTTGTCAAAAATAATTTATTAATTTGGGAGTCTGGGCTTAAGCCTTCCTCTCCTGCAGTGGGATCTTCAATATCTATTACTAGTATATAATATGTCTCGAACTATAACTGTTACTTCCGGTTTGAGGGCACTGGCGTGTGACCATATTTGGAGATGCAGTCTACCACTCTCCATGGGACCCATCTACAATTAACGATTGACCAATCAATAAACATGTGCACCAACGCTATCTTAACCAGCTAGTCCCAATTCAGTTTTAACCTTGGTCAGCAGCTGGCAATACTCTTTTTGAATTTATGCAAGAAAATTCTCTATTCCCGCCCATCTCTCCCATTTTCACCATAATCACTTATTTTGTACATATTTTAGAAAGTATAGAGGAGGAAGACATTTCTGGGTTGTTACTTATGTTAGACTTTGAAAAGGCTTTTGATTTCATTGAGTGGTCCTTTGTTAAAAAACATTAGTATTTTATGGCTTTGGTGAAAACCTTTGTAAATGGGTTAAAAGTTTTTATACTAGCATTAATAGTTGTATCTTAAACAATGGTCATTGCTCTGATTTCTTCAACGTAGAAAGCGGAGTTCGTCAAGGGGATCCGCTGTCCCCCTACCTTTTCATCATTGTTCTTGAGCTGTTGAGTTGTGCTCTCAAAAATGATCCACATATAGGAGGGATAAAAATTAATGAGCCGGAATTCTTATTAAGTCAATATGCAGATGATTCATCATTGACATTAGATGATGATCCAAATTCATTAAAACAAACATTGTATGTCTTAGATAAATTCTCCCAATGTGCTGGATTGAGAGTGAACTTGGATAAAACGAAAGCTATTTGGATTGGCTCAAAATTTGGTAGTACAGATATTTTGTTCCCGGATAAAAAAATATACTGGAATCATACGGGAAAATTTAAACTTTTGGGAATTAAGTACGACTTAACAAAATAAGACAAGACATTTGGAAATTTTCTAGATTAAATTGAGCCAATTAAAAACTGTTGAACAATTGGATTCATCGAGAATTAACATTTTGGGGTAAAGTAACAGTAATCAAAACTATGGCGTTGACAATTTTGATCCCACTTCTTAAAGTACTGCCAAATCCACCAGATTACATTTTTGAGGATATACAAAGAATTTTGCTTTAACTTTTTTTGGAATGGTAAACCAGATCGTACAAAAAGAAATGTTCTAATTAATGAATATGAGGGAGGACTACAAATTCCTCATGTCAAATAATTTTGTTAAATTTTGAAAACGTCATGGATCAATAAGTTACTTGATCCATTACATTTTTCTCCTTGGAAAATTTTGATCTTGAATAAATTAGAAAAAGATTTGGAGGTGAGAAGGTTTTCTTATTGAATAAAACTGGTATTCAAAAGGTAGCCTATAGTTTGAATCCTTTTTGGAAAGGTATTTAAACTGAATGAGTTACAGACTCAAGATCAACCACACTGCTTTAACAATAATATTCAAATCAATAAAAAAAAAAATGTGTTTCATTCAGAGATGGTGTGAGAAAGATGTATTTTTAATTAATGATTTGGTAGATGACAATTGTCAGTTTCTGAGTTTTACCTTGCGTGTTATAGAAATTTACTGCTTTTATCAAAATTCTAACCACTTAAAAATACTGAGGCTTCATTCCTTGTATGGCACTCGGTAGATGTCCTTTGTACTGGATTTGGCTTCCTATTTCGATATTTTTGGTAATGAGTACTTCTTTTTGGACAACTTTTGGATTATGGCTTTCCATATTATTTGATTTTAGTGCTGCTGATGAGAGGTTACTCATAGAAACACGTGTACAGCATAACTAAATTTACTGTTTTTTGTGCAATTTCGTTATTTTTTGTATTTTGATCAATGCAAAAAAAATTTAACATACACTGTTCTTTCCTTGAATTCTATGGGATCATTCATTCAATTCCTAAGGAATGGAAGGAAAGAATTGAAAACCAAACCAAACCGACAACGATAGAAAATGAAATGTTAAATAAAATCAAAGTTAATCCGAAAAGTTGTAAATTTATTAACAGTCTATTTGTAAAATAGTTTGCAGAGGAACCTCTGAAAGCAAAAAGCAAATGGGAAGTAGATCTCAGTATGTCTGTTGATGACTGGGGCTATATTTCTATATATTTGTTACAAAAAATAACAAACTGGTAGAGTTGCAGTTAAGGCTTTGCATATATTCATTGCAAAAAACTTTTTTCTTTTTAAGTGTAAATTAAAAGAAACCGAATTTTGTAGTTTTTGTGAAGAATCAAAGGAAACTATTTTACATTAATTTTGGACCTGCAACACTGTTAAAAATATTTGGCTTTCATTAAATAATTTTTTCAATTCAAAAGGTGTCAGATTTCCTTACAATCCAAGAGAGATTATACTTGGATGTGATTCAGAACATTTTGATGGCTGTAGAAAACATTTTATTAATTGTTAAATTTTTCATATTCATTTGTAAACAAAAGAATGAAAAAAAAAATTAAAGGAATGTTTGAAATGATTAAAAAGGAAATTAATATTGATAAAAAGTCTAGTTGTATGATCTCATATGCAAAAAGGGAGCAAACAGTTGAGAAACGGAGAATTGTGTCTGCTGCACTTGGGGAAGAAAATACTTAATTATATTTTTGTACTTACTTTATGTAATATATATGTATACTAATTTGTTGATACTTATGCTGATGTTTTCAAAAAATAAAAGACAGTTACAAAAAAAACGTTCTTTTTTAATACAATATTTAAGAACTAAGGTACTATGAGTACCTTAGTTCTTTATGTGATATTTTTATTTCTGTGCATTGTAGCTGTCTCATGTCCTTGTTTGTCTTTGTTTTTTTCTGTTGAGGTTCTGCCATGTCTTTGGACTTCGATTTTTTAGGTCATCGCTTCGCTTGTTGCTTCGGTATTCTATTGTCGTTGTTTTATAAGACAGGGAAAAGGGGGTAAAACAAGAATGGTTGTCACATTTCAACATGCAAGAATAAGGTTGATATATTAAGTCTGCTAAAATTTATTTAAGCTAATTATCAAAGTTTTTTTCTTTCAATTACCAAACAAACAAAAATCATTGTATTCATCCTAAGTTTTACACTTAATTGTTCTTCTTGTATTTCTTTTTAACAGGCGTAAGTAGTTAGAAAATGACAATTCTGCCACAAGACCATTTTCCATGCAGAAATCCTGCATCAGACTCCAATTTCGGGGCCTCGGGGTGCAAATGGGTATTGAGTGAATCGGGGATGCTGAAAAGTGCTGGGAGGGAAGGCACCTGGGGTTTGCAGGGTCTATTCCGATGGGGAAATACCTCGTCGGGAAAGATTATTTTTCTTGCGTAATTCTTAGTGAATTATCTCCCCTGATTTTCTGGGGGAAAATAGCATTTTTTGCTAATTATTCGCACCAGAGACGAAGGAAAGGAGAAAGAATCTGCCAGATTTCTTAGAATATACCCCCGATGAGATTTCAATAAATTTCGCCGGGGTCCGAAGGTATGCGGTATACGGGGAAAATTTGCAAATTATTTTGGCCATATGCAAATTTCCCCGACCTTCTCCAAGGATTTACTGGAATCACGTAATATAAATACCGGTCGAAAGTCTATAATCAGTTACACTATGCAAAAGCCTGGTGATCGAGAAAAATCACCAGACCACCTAAAAATTTTTCCAAATTTGAATGGTATAAGTAAAATCATGCCATCCAAGATTATCATGGATCGCTTCGAAGATTCCGTCTGCGAAGATAGCAGACCAACTTCATCACCCGAAATCCTGCAATACCCCACTAAAAAGGAAGAGGGGACAACTTTTCAAGGGCAAATCGGGGAAAGATGGGCTTTGCTGGAGGCATACCCAGCGGCGAGACGATGCCGACCAGCCGATCGGAGGGAAATTTAGGGTGGTCGAGAGCATGGGGAACTGAGGAAAATCGCCAAGGAGGAAGGGGTGAAGGGATATAGTAGAAAAAATAAGATGGATTTGGTGCGGCTCATTGAGTCGGCGACCGACCGAAAATTCAAGGAAGCAGCTCAAGGCGATCGCGAGGCGGAGGGGGATCACCAATATCTCCCGGCTGAAGAAAGATCAGCTGGTCGAGAAGGTGAAGCAGAGCATTGAAGAAGCTGCAGATCTTATCGAGGTTGCGGATAAGCGGGAGGCCGTGGGAGGGGTATTTGGCACGGTGATCATCAAGCCCAAGACGCAGCAGGACGTGGAGACTTTCATCAGGCTGAAGCACGATTTCGGAGGGGCTGGCGGAAAAGAAGGGGTTGAAAGCGGAAATAATCCTCCACGTGGAGATGGTGAAGATCAGCCCGGCGACCGGAGAGAATCTCTACGCCAATCCAAAATTCCGATCGGCCTTGATGGTAATCACCGAGTCGGCAGATTTGGACGAAGTGATAGCACGGATGGAGGAGATAAGGTCATTGAGAGCATGGCGACTTTCCAGGCTGGGGGAGCGGATGGACCTTTGGGCGCGTCGAGAAGCTGGAGATTCAGCTGAATGAGTACAAGCCCCTCAAGGGAAGCTCATATATCCCACTTCCCAAGAAGCTCGCGGCCAAGAAGGCAATAATCAACGTGCAAAATGAGGATCAGCAGTGCTTCAAATGGGCAATCCACTCGGTTCTCCATCACGAGGAGGTGGATCAGAGGCAGACCAACCGAGTGAAGCAGTACGAAAAGTGGGCGGACGAGCTCAGATTCGACGGCATCGACTTCTCGGTCTCATTCCGGGCAATCGATAGGTTCGAGAGGCTCAATGAGGGGATCAAGGTCAACGTATACGGATTCGATATGGGGAAGGAGGGAGGGACCTACCCGATAGGATATCCGAAAGGAATGATGCCGGGGCCAAAGCACATGGATCTCATGCTAGTGGCTAATGATGAGACGTGGCACTACTGCTGGGTGAAGAATCTCTCGCGGCTCTTGACGGCGCAGGTGAGCGATCACGATGGGGAAGCTTACTTCTGCCGCCGATGCCTGAATCACTGCACTCGGCAAGAAAAGCTTGACCAGCACATGGAATATTGCGGTCAGAAGAAGGCGGTGAAAATCGAGATGCCGAGCGAAGGAAGCTACGTCAGCTTCCAAAACCATATTCGGTCGATGAAGGTGCCATTCGTCGTCTACGCAGACTTCGAGTGCTTCACGACCAAGGTGGGGCCTGAACCGGCAAAGGCTTGCGAAGACGGAATCATGCAGCTGCTGAAGCGCTTTCTGAAGCTTATCAAGCAGAAGGTAGAAGGGGGCGAGCCGTCCAAACCACATACCAAGATCCTCCAGAAGCACGTACCATCGGGATTCTGCTACCATATCAAGTGCTTCGATGAGACGGTATACGCCAAGGAGCCGGTGATCTACACCATGCAGCAGGAAGGGGAGGACGTGGGGCAGATCTTCGTGGATCGGCTGAGGAAAGATATCCGCGAGATCTATCAGCAGAACGATTTCAAGAAGCTCATAACGATGACGGAGGAAAATAAGATCGCCTTCGCGGAAGCCACAAAGTGCTCCATCTGCAACCAGGAGCTTGGGGAGGATAAGGTAA